>JAAAKQ030098086.1:0-13216 GCA_010016005.3 Zanna intricata
ATTTGTTCTTTAGTTCTTTCTCCCATTCTCTCATCACTTTGTCCAGTACTATGTTAAACAGTAGCGGTGACAATCCGTCCCCTTGTCTTACCCCGGTTTTTATCTCAAATGCATTTGAGATTTCACCTACAAATTTCACTTTGGATTGTGTATATGTTAGTGTTTGTTCGATTAGTCTTCTTGTTTTGTCGTCTAGTCCATATTCCTCTAGCGTGTTGAAGAGTGAGTGTCTGTCAATGGAGTCGTATGCTTTTTTGAAGTCGACGAATGCGCATGTGATTGGTTGTGTTATAAAATATATATTATATAGGTTTTTCTGTATGCACTTTCTTTAAAAAATGGATCCAAAAAATATTTATAAAAGTGTTAAATTTCTCAAATATTATATAACTGTGATTTGCTCATTAGTTACAAGCTGAAAACAAGCTTCTTTTTTCAATATAAGCAATTTTATTGTACTAGTTTCCTGTAAGAGACATCGCATGTCACCAAAATGTATTGTTTCAGAACTACAAAAGTTTGCAATTTCTTTCCACTTGTGCTTTAGTTAATCTAGACAAATGTTTTGAAACATTTTATAGCATTTTTCACGCTGAATTCAAATATGGTTTCAGAAATAGTCTATCACATAAGGATATTTAGAGATAACTATTTTAATTTTACAACATTACATATTTAAAATGCACTTTTAGTATAATATAATGTTATCTAAAAAATACATTTGATTTTCTATGATATATTGCAATATGAATATCTTTCACTAGGGTCCCACAATAGCTAGCTGGTATGCTCGGAACCCAATTGTCCTAGTACTGCTTTTCCATATCTGAAATCTGATTGATCCATTCACCATTTTCATTCCTGACTGCTCCTATATTTGATGGGAAGAAATCCAAGAAATGAATCTTCACTGACCTGTTGCATCCCATGATTTTGAAAGATCATCCATTACTCTTTGTAATTTTTGGATTTATTGTTTCTTAAGAAGCTCCAGCAAATGCTCTTAAAATACTTATTGTTTTCTCCACCTCATTTAACATACTATCAAAGTTGTCATCTTTAAATAAATATCTAAGTTTAAGTCCTACAAAGATTTCTTCTTAGAAATTTTTCTTTTTTATAAATATGTGAAGCCAACCTCACTTTGATCCATTGCTTTCACAAAGTTTCTCATAAACATCAGGTTTATTTAGAGTGGACGTAAATAAACGTTTTTTAATCAACAAGTAGGCCATTAACATTTCTTTCCTGGAGTTAATGCTGTTCAGTTTAACCTCTCTTTCAGTATGTAATGATTTTTTGCCCCTGCTGACCCATTCGCAAAGAAAACAACAGTATTTGGTGAAATTAAGTTGAAGACCTAGCAACAAACCAGTTACTTTCAAGTCAACAGATATTTCACTAAAATTCTTTATACTTTATTTTATCTAGCAGAAGCTTCATGTTCATGTAAGTTTTTTAAAATCTGTAGCGTAAGCTAGTGGCACTGGTGGAAACTCATTTCCAGTGTGTAGAAGCACGGCTTTCTGATTAGCTTTAGATGAATTAATAAACATACTTTTCTGTTCTATATACATGACCAAATGATTCCATTACAAAAAAAACATTATTACAAAAAACAAGTTTCTCTTCAAATACAAAGAAATTCTTGAAGTCATTATGCCTATTTCTAAAAACACGTGCCTTTGTTTCATGGTGGATGAGATTCCAATCATATAATCATGAGCATACTTTTCATTTACTTTTACTTTTTATCCTGCATACTTTTTTGATAACTTCAGATCTCGTACAAAGTCATTGAAGTCCCCTTGTGTTGGTAAATGTAGTTCACCAAACGAACACAAAGCTTCCTAGTTTAGATCATCATTTTCCTCTGCCACAACACAAATCTTTGTATTGCTGATCATTGCTAAGTATGATATTTTCTGGTGGTCTAGGCACAGGATGTTTTTCACTTTAAGCTACAGGCCTTATGGCAAATGGTAAATTAGGGTATAAAATAGTTTGCTTTGATTTTGTATGTGCCCGCAATATTAATGCACATTATTCCCTGCATTATTAGTCAGTCAAAAATAACAATCAGTGGTATCATCTTTTGGTTGCCGCTAGATAATTGAAACAACAAAGTTCATGTGACAAGAACCCTTTAATTAGCTTGTAAGGAGTCGGACAAAGTAGCACAACAAATGTGAGAGTCCCAATGTTTGCTTTGTCACCAACTTTGCAGTCAAAATAAAGCTCATTTTTTTATGAAAGTAGTAAAACTTATTTCTGAAATTTAAATGTTACCTCATCACAAATGTACCAAACGTTGGAGGGCTTATACAGTTTCTAGGCATTTTGCAAAATCACAAAGTTACAAACATTAAAAAAAATATTCACTACACGTCTTGAATTCTAAAGATGAAATGTAAATTTAGAATTCATCGTCGGAGAAACATTTACACTGAACTATATTTTATCAGTACATACACACGATATACAGATGCCACTGTTTATACAGTAAAATTGAACACAGACTGGCTATGACTTGAACCAATAACTCGGACATCGTAATCAAAACAGATGTTGCTTATGACAACAAAATTTGATGTATTTTTTGTTCCAGAAGTGAAAGTAATGAATCTAATAGAATTTAATAGCAAACAATGATGACTATATCTGTAAGCAAGCCATTTTCTGACTTATTTTAGAATTGCATTATTCAGCAGTTATGACTAATTTACAGACCTTCTTTCATAATAAACTTATAATTTTTAAATGCTTAATCATTACAATGGTTTTTATTAATTTATGTATCGTAAATGTGTAATACCATAATTATATAATTTCCATGATATATATAACCCTGAACAAGGTGTACTTGAAAACTAAGAGTGATAGAAAAATTCTGTTAATATTTTTGAATTCAAGGGAGGGAATATATATATATATATATAGAAACCACTTTTGCTTGCTCTGGGACAAAATTTTATATACCAGTATTATTATAATCTGAATTTTTGTGAGGTCTAAGACTTGTTCATTTCCTTTTCATATTTTGTACATTTTAAATATTGATCTGAAATCCAAATATGATTCTACTTCTTCAAAGGTCATTAAAAATTATGTGTTTCCTGAATGTCTCAACTTCAACAGTATATTTTATCAATCTTTTGATATTTTTTTTTTTTTACAATTTTAATCTGTTGTTTAAAACTTTCGCCAGACTATTGTTGAAAGAAGTTTCTATCATATATTTACTAACATCATCAGGATGCAGTGAAAAAAATTTGCTGCAATTTTAGCGTAGTGATTTGTATGTATACTTAATCTTGGCCTTAACTTCTATTGCATCTTCTTGTGGACCATACCGGAGTAATGCAAGATTAGTTAAATTAATAATTAGTGTTCTATGAGAATCAGTTTTGTTCAGCAAACATACTTATTCCCTATTTAGTCAAATTACCTACATTTACAAAATTTAATTTGTTCTGATTTGTTTTTTTCGGTTGATATTATTTTACTCAGCATTCACTGTGTGTTTCATTTTCAGTTAGTTTAGTGACATTATAATCAATGGCTATATGAAAATCTGATTTTTCAAGTAACCAGCATAATATTTCACTTAGTATTTGTTGTTTTGTTCATTGTAAGTGCACATTCAATAACAGAAAACTTGATCAAACACAATAATCTTCCTTCTTCTTAAGTCAGCTACATGTGTTACTAACATTAATCTGTTGAAAATTTAAGAGTATTATTGTTATTTTTGTATTAAAAGTGGTTGTATTAAAGACCACAGTTGCTCTGTGGTCATTAGCTAATAGAAACATACCAACAGTTTGCAATGAACAGTACCTAACAATATCAAACTTAGTGATGTATGGAAACTAATTTGTTTAACTTGCTTTTGTTGTTGTCATTTTACCTTACTTCACAACCTTCCAATAACCAAGATTTTGATCCCTGATCATCTCATGTTTTGCCGAACCATCTCATTGTAAGATGAGTTTACCATCTTATTAGAATTCTACTGTATTGTTTTATACTACCCATTATGTTATAAAGTTAGGCAGTGCTTGAACACCTGTGGAGTTGATTAGATTCAAACTGTCACTCTCGAGGAATACTTCTAGCTGTCTCCAATCAAATGTTCATTATTTGTCCTTCTTTTATGATAAATTTAGATGGACCAATGCTTAGAACTGATATTCATTATTGTGACTTTCATGTAGGTACCTGCATTAGCCAAAAAATGCATATGTTTTTGTGTATATATAAGAAAGAGAATTGACTTACTATATGGTGTGGTTCATAGTATCATATAAAGAAAATTTCATAGCAGATCATACTATCAAACATATTGCATAAAGTTGCTGATCTATAAACACTGGTTACTTTGATTTTAATGAATAAAATTTGAACTTTTTTTCTAATTTTTTTATATCACTATTTTAGTTGTGCCTTACCAAATAAGACTTTGTTAGAATAACAAAATTTAATTTTAACAAAAAACCTCAATAAAATTTTTAATTTTTTTTATCTTTAAATTAGTTTCTTAATATGTAAAACATTGTCATTATGTGTTAAATAAACATAATTATAATTTTTTTTTTAAATCACTTATTTAACTTTAACAACTGTTAATGCAAATCTGGCAAGACCATTTTGCTCCAACTGTAATTGTGCTAATAGCATATTAAAAAACAGTGTAATATAAACTATAAAAATGAACTAATACATTATCATATATCAACTTTTGTGAATTATAAATAATAAGTTTTAAAATATTACAGCGAAGGATTTAATTCTTAATATAGTGTGATTTAAGGGAAGAAATTCAAAAGTCTGAGTAATTATTATTAAAAAGTTAATTTGAAGTTTGAAATAGCATTAATGGTATAATTAAGTAGATTAGATTTTATGAGAAATAATAAGCCTAGATTTAACCAGTATAAACTTCAGCCGCTAGTTTGGTGTTTTCACAAATCCAAAATTGGAACTTAGTTAAGCAGTACCAGAAACACAGAAAGTTGTTCGCTAACTAGGTAATCCTTTGATCCATAATAAAGAAGCAGCTATCTAACAGGCTACTAGAAGGTGCTAGCATGATGCTACAAATAGATTGAGAATGTAACTGATCTAATTTCCATGGTGTTTATATCTAAAAATAAGGACTAAATGATGAGAAGGTGATGGTCAATTCACACAATAATTGCCTGTAAATTAGGGTAGTTTATCATCTTGCCTTGAATCCATGTAATTTAGTAATATTAGAATATAATTTCATCTGGCAATAATTAGATTGGGTATGAAAAAAAGTCTGGTTTGAAGTGCTTTTTAAAAATGAATTAAGTAGTTTTACTTAGTATAAACACTTAATCTACAGCGGCTGCTTTTGCAGTTATCTGCATATAAATACCAGCATCATTCGGAGAATCTGAACCCAGTTTTCTAACTTTAAGTAATATAATTAAACCGTTTAATTGTGGTTCAACCATTAATTTTATCCTTAAGGTTTTAGAATATTAATTACTATCTGATTAAGAATTGTATTCATATTATCTTTTGTAAAAACATATAATAAAAGACATTTTCATCTTAGATAAATAAAAAAAAAGTATTTTTTTAATTTCACTCTGTTTCAGCAAGAGTCATCTAATTACTTCTTAAAAAAAAAAACAGTGAAGTAAATTGTTATAAAGCTATTTTAATCGTATAATTTTATTATTGTATAAATATATTATATTTTGTTATTATTTTTATAAATATATTAGCTATAATTAATTCTGCATGACTTAAATTAATTTTAAATTATTAATACAGATACCTGTGATTTGATGTTTTAAACTTCCTATTTGTTATTTGAATCCTGTAAAAGTTTCATTACATGTGTATATACAGTTTTTATTTTATTATACTATTAGATATATTTGTAAGCAGCGATGAATGTAATTATTTTACATCATAGTTTAGTTTAGAGTTATTTTATTAAATTAATGGTTTTAATTGTACATATTCTAACTTTTTTGTATAATTTTATCAAAATATACCACGGTATAAATGTATTGCATACATTGTTGTTTAGTAAAATTGTTGTATATTTCATGTAGTTTTCTTTAATGTTTTAAAAGATATAATTATTTTAAAATAATATTAATTTTTTCCTAACTGTAAATTATCATGTTATTTCATATAGATGTTATTCAGTAGTCATTCACAAATTATTTAAGTTTTATTTTAACACCATAGAAAATATTGAAACAATCTATATTTATTGTTTTCCATATATATATGTATCTATAAATGTTATCAGTTCGGCAGTAGTGAAAAATTGCATTTTGCTTCTATAAAAATAAAAATGTGTTGAACTCCCTCTACTATTTGAGATCTTACAGATTCTGCAGTTTACAGAAGAGATTAGTTGCTTGTAATCATTACCCTACCATTTTAGTAAACATATAATGTTTGTTATAGCAAGAGCATGTGTATTGTTTGATTGGCTGACAGTTAATTTCTTTTGCTATTGCAATTTGTTATTATCTTAAAAGTATTTATTTATTTTATATTTCATACTGTTTAATATTTTTGCATTTTTAAAACGTTTGCATAATTTCATTATTTTGAAAAATTATATAGAAGCTGCTAATTTTATATTAAATAAACACATCCTTATGCTTGTTATCTGATTTTATCTATATTATGACGTTTAGCCCTTTTAAGTTTAATAAATCTTCACGGAATACTATCCTTTCCCCCATGTCCACCCAAATTGAAAACTAATTTAGATTTTGTAAAGTAAAACCCCAAAAATCAAAATTCAATTATATTTTATGCATTTTTATTTATATAATAATTAATTTATTGTGTTGGAATAACCAAACGAGATTGTTAATAGTATAAACTTTATTATTAATAAGTAACATTAAAATATTATACGATACCGTTCTTTAAAAGCTGCGCAGACCGACTCTTGCTCTCTTGACCGTGCACAGATAGAAATAATATAATTAAACCTTTAGATGGCAGCATATACAAATGAATATGAATATATTATATGCATTCCTAAATTTGTCTTTTCTTTATTACATTAATTTAAACATTTTCCTAAATTTTATAATTATTTTTTCTGTTACACAACTTTTTGGTAAATAGTACATAATATTTAGTATTACTGAACTAATATTGCTGATATTTAGTAATATTTGCAGTATTATTTTCCGATTGTATTTTAGTTGTATCAGTATTATCTTTATTATAATTTTCTTTTAAATTATGATACTGCACTAATTTACCATATTTCACTATAACTGATGCTCCCAAGTTATCCTTGAACATTTTAACAGGTTTATTTATTTCAACATACCATATACAATGTTAACATCTGTTACTGCCTTGTGGTGCTACTTACTCGGCAGAAATTGTTGATTTAGTCACAGAACTCTGCAAGATTTCCAGTGTATTACATTATTGAACAATCTTCTTATATATCTTGATGTTGATTTCCTGTATCACCTGCTCATTCAACATCCACTAAACTATCCATAATCTCAGTTTTAACACTTTTATTAAAATTTAATTTTAAATCTTTAGTTAATTATATAAATATTTGAAAATTCTAAGTGCATTTTTAAATAATGTGTTTAATCATAGCTACTTTGAAATCTGTTTAAATAATTCACACTAAAAATAATATTTGGTGGTTTGGTCCCTACACTTGTACACAAAAGTTTTACTACTAAATTTCTGTATTGTAATCTAGAATCTATAGTATGGTGTAGTGTATATATATATATATATAGTAAGCTAAGCTACTTTCATTTGCAGTTCTAATTTAAATTGACTTCAATTGATGTATTATATAGTTTGGTTTTTTTTAATTTTTTTTTTTTTAATTATACTTCTTTTTATTAATGATTCAATATAATTTTCTTGACTCTGAGTCATTATGTTTTTCTCAAATTTTTAATTAATACTTATTCCTGTGTAATCCCTTACTTTTTCCAAATTTCCCATTTTAAAACTTTCAGATAACCTCATTAATCTTAATCTATTGTTTAGTGCATTTAAATGAGTCATCTACAAATCTTAAAATATAAACAAGTTCATTTTCAATATTGCTGTGTAAACAATAATCATAATTTTTTTTCAAGTATGGCCCATTGCTATGATTATATAATAATTAAAATGATTAAAAAAAACCCACTTACCTACTTAAAATATTTATGTTACTTTTCTAAATTATTGTAATGTGGATATTATTTGAAAAATTGAGTATACCAAGTACATTTTCTTGATTATAATTATGTTTGTTGTTTATGATATGTTATGTTTAGCAAAATTAGACTTTTCTATTTGCCTTTTTTTATACAATGAATATGTTCTTATATTCTAATAGAGAATGAACGATTAGTCTTGCCAATATATTTCGATTCACAATTTGTGCATTTCAGTTATAACTGCCTCTTTTGAAACTTAAATTTTCCATGAATTAATTGAAACATTCATACCAAGATCTGGGGCTTTTTTTTATAAACCATACAAAGGTTTTAACAACCTAAATACCCATTTGTACCATCTTCATAACCTAGTAGTTGATTAACATAAACTTTGGAGGTTTTCCCTGTTCATAAAGGCTGTTTCTACATCCATGTGATCAATATTGCAGCTGTTTTGACTGCAATATCATAATAAAATTTTTAAAGTTAGCATTTTTGTTATTGGTGAATAAACATTATTTACCTGTTCTTCCTATTGAAACCCTCTGGCTACTAACCTGATCTTGAATCCATTTTTATTTCTTAAAACCCATTTTACATCAGTCAATTTTTTATTTGTTGGCTTTTTGATTAGTTTCCAAATTCTGCTCATATTTAAGCTTTCTATTTCACTGTTCATAGCTTTTTCCAATGTTCAGTTTTATTGCATAGCATTGCTTCCTTAAATGTAGTTGTTAAAGTTTACATAAAAAAGATTAAATTGTACATAATTACCTTCAAAATCATCACATATATATATATATATATACACACACATACATACTGTTTAGCTTTTTATCTCTCACTACCCATTTAGGTTCTATCTCATTTTCATCACTAGTTTTATTTTCCTCAGATTCGCTGCTTTCTTTGGTTTCATTTTCTTCAGATTTGCTACTTGATCTGATTTTTCATTTAACATTCATTCTTATCATCATCAATTTCATTGTTTTTAAAATCAATATATGTTATATTTTTTCTATTATTCAACACATCTTGTATTTATTACTTTGTTATTTACTAGAATTCAGTAGCCTACTTCTGTATGACCTAACAATATTTCTAATTTCAATTTATCATCCCCTTTGGATCTTCTTAATTAATCTGGTATTTAAAAAAAAAAAAATCAACTTTAATACAATTTTAAAAACTTAGATTTTTCACAAAAAAATACTTTATAAGGTGTTTTACTATCAATAATGTTAGCTAAAGTTCTGTTTTGAATTTGTCTGCTATTTTCATAATTTCTGGTCAATAAATATTATTAACTTTTACTTCAGCCAACAAACACACAGCCGCCACATTCATAATTGATCTATTCTATCTTTCTGCTAAATCATTTAACTCATGGAATCATACA
This sequence comes from Zanna intricata, assembly GCA_010016005.3. Taxonomy (NCBI): domain Eukaryota; kingdom Metazoa; phylum Arthropoda; class Insecta; order Hemiptera; family Fulgoridae; genus Zanna; species Zanna intricata. The sequence continues at coordinate 9,601 of JAAAKQ030098086.1, forward strand.
TATACTGTTCTTTCTAACTGATGTACATTTACATTCAGGTATTTAATACAATAACTTTTGCTACTTTACTTTACCGGTGATCATTAAATGGATCGGTAAATCATTGGATGATAAATCTTTTCTGTAACTGCCAATAGTTGCATGAGGCCCATTTAAATCTGTATGAATCATTTCTAAAATTTTTTTGGCTTGCTTTCTCTTATTTTAAAAATGTAAGTTATGCATAATTACTTTTTATATATGTTGCACATTTCGTATATTTTGATTCTTTTAATTCTGGTACACTAATTAATAATTAATTTTTGTTCAAAGTATTTAAATAAATAAAATTTACATGTCCTAACATACATTTTCTTTTAAGTTATTTTACGTTTACTTTCATTGTTTTGAAAGCATACTGATGCTTAATAATATATAAACATATTAATATAATGCTCATCAATACCTGATGAGTCCGCTATGCGTTAGGCTCACCATCTGAGTACATTTGCTGGCTGCTATCCCACTCATTACCATGAACCATACCAGCACCTGCGCTCTCACCAGGTTACAGTCACAAATCATGGCTGGCACAAGTAGGACATCATGACATTGTAGGCTCTCTTTTTTTCTGTCTTTAGCCTCCAAAACCACCATGAGGTATTACTTCAGAGGATGATATATATATATGAATGTAAATGAAGTGTAGTCTTGTACACCTCTCAGGTCAACCATTTCTGAGATGTCTGGTTAATTCAAACCTAACATTGTAGACTACAAACCGTCACACCTGGCCAAGGCCTTTACAGTGGACATACCCCTCCCAACACCCTTTGTATAGGACAGCTCTCATACAGCACTAAAAAGTAAGTTGCATACAGTTGCTATCGACTTCCGTTTCTGATAAATAACAATTAAGGTATTAAGGCTTTATAGAAACCTGAAAAGAAACTAAATTGTACAAAATACAGAATGATAGCTGAGGTACACAGATCTTTGAAGAGAAAACACTACAAACTATTTCTGTTGGCATAGTGACAGAAATATAAAGATTTTTGTATAGATTTTTTTTTATAGTGAATAGCTTTAATTCACAACTTCATCCCCAACAGGGCTAGGGACTTGATTTATGTATCCTGCAAATCTGAAAGGGATCAGTTATTTCTTGCATAATACTGTTATAAACGGACAGACAAACTTTCATATTAATATGTATTTTAGTAGTTTAATAATATTTTACAAAAATTTTATCCGTAAGTAGCTCAAAAACTATAATTACACATCTTTTACCACAAAAAGTGTTTTACAACAACAAAGTGTCATACTACCAACTACCATAATACATTTTTTTTTTTTTAATTAATTTTGTTGTCAAGAGAAAAGATGAACACTTTTTCTTTAATTTTCATCTCTTCCTAGTTTTTCCAATTGTGGACATGTGGTGGCTCGTATCAAAATCTTTTACTTCCATTACTTTTGGTACATCTTGTAGTTAAAATCAAAATCAGTCTCATAGTTGTGGAATACTTCAGACTGGGCTACTGATTTAAATACATAAGTTTTAAGTGTTATTTCTACTTATTACATCATAAAAAATGAACTCTTTGTATTAGTCCTGGTAAAAAAAATTCCTCCATAATAAAAGAACTCACAGATTCCATTACAATTCCAAGACCAAAAATCTATACACATAACTACTTTTGATTCAGTAGGTGAGGTGTTTTATGAGATTAATGAATAAAGTAATTTGAATTCTTTAAATTAAAATAAACTATTTTGATTGAAACTGCTCATTTAGTCTTTTTAAGAATCTTAACAATAAATTTCTTCACTTGTTAAAAAACTTGTTAATAAAAATAGGCTGACAACACAACTACACAGTACACCTCTCTTTGCTTCATGTAGTCCATAAGTGTTGTCCTAAATCAATAGTTCTACAATCCATGAGTTGTTAAATATCTTATCCACTGTTCTCATTAAGAAATTCATGGAATTTAACTTGTCAACAACTTCATAGGTGGTGTATGATTAATAAATTGTATAGAATATACTATTTATTTTTCATCATTAACTTGTGACAAAGAAACTCAGTACCATATGGTATACTTCCATATGGAAAAAATTATAATTTTCAGTCAGTAAAAAAGGAAAATAGATGCATCAAACTTTGCTTTAATTTTAATTTGTCTTCTTAAACAGCATGTAACAAATAAATATTATTTTTAATTAAAAAAAAACAACATACTCTGACTCCCTTTTTACAAAATTTCTATACAATTGAGAAATATTATACTTTTGCTAAATACTTTTCAGATAAAAGTTTCTTATATTACTATGTTAAAAAAATAAAGCCTTAACACAGTATGAGCAAAGGGGTCACGGATAAGGAAAGTCATATATGAAAAAGAGATCATAGAGTAATTATAAAAAGCAAGAAAAATAATCTTAGAATTCAAAAGAATGCCTCATATTTCCTGTAGGTAAACAATATAAAATTGCTCAAGCTACTCTTTTGGATGAAGTTGTTGGTCCTTTTTTTTTAGTTCCTTTTTAGGTAATTGTCCCTTTTAACACACCTTAGTTCTTGGATTCCTATCTCTCCCCAGTGATTTTCTATGGCTGAGTTTTGCTAGACACTCGTTGATTATATTTTTACATTGTAGAGACTTTTAGTTACTATACTTTTGATTTATGAGTTTTGATGAAAGTGGACTTTCTCTGTAGATCTACCCAGATACTTTTACTAGTGGTAGTAAGTCATAGACCCCAAAACAGGCTGTGGTACTTAACTACATAAAGCTTTGCTTTCTGATTCTTCCTAATATCATAAATACAATGGTAATGAATAGATCTATTTTTAATAAACATCAAAGAAACAAGCCATAAATTCAACATATTTTTCACGTGTATTAATTTAAGAATTGCTGTTAAATGGTTGAAAACAATTGTGCACTTTAACCATTTGAGATGTAATACTTATAAAATAAGCGTGAACTATGATTTTCATCTATAAATTTTTAAGAAAGTAAGAGATAACAAATAACCTAAATATTGTGAAAATCAAAGAAATTTTTTTAATTACAGTAAATTTCACCAATGTTTCAAGTTAAAGGCCCTCAGGGAGGATTCTCATTAAGATTACCGTATGATTAGTAAGATTAAGTATTCTTATTAAGATTTAGTGTTGGACTGCTAATTCAATGATAGCACCTCTTAGTAAGAAACTGGTGCTGGACAAGAAAGACTTTTTTGGACCTCAATCTCTTGCCACGTCAATGTTAACACAGGTACTTATTCTCATAATTTTCCATGCTTCTAACAGGATTAAGGATCCTAAATCTTGAAATATTTTAGAATTATTTGTTTTCTTCATGAATATTCAATATTGTTTGTATGCCAAACTTCAAACTTCTTACAAAACATTCTCCCTGTAGAGATTTAGAGGAAAGATACGGGGAGTTATATAAAACAATTTGACACATTTTTTTTACAGTGCTACAATATTTGAGCTGAAAGTTTATCCCCGCTAACCATACTAATTATTATGGTATTCAACACTACACAGGGGTAGATTTAGACAGAGTTTGTTTTCCCATTTCATGAAATTTTAGAGTTTATGTTGTGATAATCCCCACTT
>JAAAKQ030098087.1:0-14475 GCA_010016005.3 Zanna intricata
ACAATTCATTCATCTCATCCTCTGAAGATATAACCTAACGGTGGTTCCGGAGGTAAAAAAAAAAAAAAAAAAAAAAACTCCATTCTTTTGTGGGTAAAAAGCAAAAAAAGTTTGTTTCTTTTGTTTATATCAACATCAAATGACCTACCAGTCTTGACACAGGTTCCTTGTATTATGTCCTCCATTCTCTCCTGTCTACACCTTATATTTTGAGATCTTGATTGCTCCAATCTCTTTTTAGATCAACTATCATTTTTATTCTTTTCAAGCCTTTCTTTTGGCACCTATTTCTGTTCCTTCAAGAAAATTTATCAATTTAGGCACAAATTTTTTTAAATTTATCCTTTTTCTCTCATGATATATGTTTCATTCAACAACTCTCCATTCTGAATTGTTCTGATAAAGCTTCTATTCTAGTTTTCTCCTAGTTCCCTCTTCATTTTTCACTCTGTCTGTCTAATAATCTTCTCAACCTTCTCCCACTTTTCTAATGTTCATATTTTACATTGAAACAAAATTATATTCCAAATGTAACACTTCAGGAGGGGCTTTCTCAAATCTAACTCCATTTTACTACATAATAATTTTTCCTACTATTACTCTTCCTTAAGCACTGCCAACTATCTAGAAATTTTCATTTTATTTTCACAACTGCAATTTTTAGTTACATGTAAGTTCATATATTATTTTATTCAATTTGTAGTTTTCTCATGTAAACATTCATTACCTTATTGTCTCCTATCCTCGTTGTTTAATATTTCCTTAATATTCATTTTCATTAAATATTATCAAAACGATTTCTAATTTTGAAAATATCTGTTAAATATCTTAACTTTTCATTTCCTAAATAAATGCAATGGCTACTTAAAGATATATTAACATATTAAGCCATACTGGCCATATTGTATATTTAAAGGTATGTGCAATCTGTAAATCTTGCACATTATATTTACCTTTGTTCTACATTGATCCATTTATCTTCTTCTACTGCATTTTTTTTATCATATCTTCAACATATGCATTAATCAAGATTAGATTAGCAATGTTGTTTGGAAAAAGCCATCAAGTTTGACCATTCCCTATTTTCATAAGGTGTTTTCCATTAAACAATACTTTACTTTTCTATTCCTCCAATCTGCTATTAGAAATCAATCTGCTATTTATTAGACATTTACAATTGAGAAATTTACTTTCTTTTGCAGAACTAAGTGCATCAAAATTGATCTCTACTGATATTGTTGCTACAAGAGAAACAGTTTTCCAAATGAACATTGGTAAGTCATGTTCTCATCTGTGATTTGATGCGCTTCATGTGACTAAAAAGCTGTTCACACACATAAGTGTTTTCAAATACCAAAACCATCAACAGAGCATGATTGTAAAATGCAGAATATTTATCCTTGCCCAAATATGTTTTATTGAACTCTTCCTAACCAACTTGATGGAATTTTCCTTTAACTATAAATTCACAACATTTTATTTATAATCTTCCTGGTAATAAATTTTCATGACTACCATCAATGGTGTTGCAAATGCACAAAAGAGTTGTTTTTTAAAATCCTGAAATAAATTTTCAAATTCAAGATTTAAGTCAGATATCAAAGAAGCATAATTATCCGCTGCCACCAGAGGGATGTCTGGTTGCAATGAAGGAAAGTGAAGTAAAGTTTTTTAACCTCAACTGTTGTTCCCAAAGGCTAAGTTTCATTTGAAATGCAGAGATATGATCATACAACTTATTAATTAATTGATCTTTCCCTTATAGATGAGTAATAATGTCATTTAGGTGGCAAGTTATATCGACCAGAAATGCAAAGTTGCAAACCCACTCTTTATCTTCAAACTCTGGAATACCTTTTGATTTGCTTGCAAAGAATGATTCTATTTCTTACTGGAAATCAACCACTTTAACATTCTGGCACGGGTCAACTAACTTACTTTGGATAAAATGTAATGTCATCATAATCTGAATCTAAAGACTTTAGAAATTCTTGGAACTGATGGTGATTCAATCTGTTTGACTTAATAAAGATAGACCACTAAAGAGTTTGACGACCACTTTCATGACATGTTCATTTTGAGAGACTTGAAACATAATTCTCCTGATGAATAATGTAATGAAAATTTAGCATTGAAATATTACTGATTTTGAAAACCACATTTTCAATCCATTTTATTAAAACTTTGTTTCCCAACCATTGCTGGAGAACTATCCATTGTTAAGCCCAATAAGTTGTTAAGTCATAACAAAAAGCGATTCAATGTCAAAGTAACTGCCTCTAACAAATCTTGTCTAGTAATGTCCTTAAGTGGATACACTCTCTTCTCTTGTTATTTTTATATTTTCTTCTTTTTAAAATGGACATCAACACCCCTGATAAAAATTGCCAGTTCGACAGTATCTGCCATATCAGTGCTTTTATCCATTGCTAGAGCATAAAATATAAACTTGGATGCTTTCAAATTATCTTCAATATGTTTCCTAGTGTTGTCCACACATCTAGTAGTAGTCTGACGAGAAAGACTTATTTTTTGAGAAATCCTTCTTTTTTTTATGAACATAGAATTTCAGTGATGCTTTCCAACACCTTAACCATTTCAACATCTGAATATGACTTTGATTTTTTTGGCTAGTATCAAGGCTACTGCATAATTAGCTTTTATGTTAGATTGATTTAGAGTAGGCGCGAGGTTTTGCGCTTCCGTGCTGCGGTTATATAGTTTTAGGACTATGTGTAGGTCGATCTAAGCCTACAGCGAGGGTGTTTGCTGTTGAGGTATCTTACTCTGATGGTAAATGTCAACCGCGGCATTTGCATCAGGGGTGACAGAGGCCTGGCTGATGACTGAGATATGTAATAAGTAAGAAGGTCAATAAGACGACTCCTGGTAAAGCCCCTCAGGGCTAGGAACGAGAGGGGTGGTGTGGCGATCAGAATCGTCACTTGGTGGGTGTCTTCCCCTACGGGGGTTGGGATGTGCAGAAATTTTTTTTTAAAATCATTTATTTGCTCTTTGTACCTATCAAACTTATTTGAATGTTTGGTCTTGTAGTGCCATTTGATGTTATATTCTTTCAAAATAGAAAAAGATTCCTTGCATATCAAGCATATTCGTTTTAATTTCCACAAAAAAATAATTTATAGTCCAACTGTCTTGAAAACTTCTTAATTCTTCTGTGATTCTTCTCTTCTTTGGTCCAATGTCTTTACTAGTTGATGCCATGGTAGGTCTTTATTTTTAATTAAAAAAATAAAACACCATGGGTAATATTAACTAATAATACTATAATATTGTAGACCATATTTTATAGTAACTTATTCCATTATACTACGAAGACCACAAAACATATATATCAGAAGTTGAAGCCTCATAATAAATTTTATCAACACTTAGCGTCAGACAAAAACTAAATATTGGGTTCAAATAGCTAGATATCTGAAATAGCTACAACCTATGAATTTTCCCAAAAATGCAGGATATTTAAAATAGCTCAAAGTAATGAATTTTTCCAAAAATGCAAGATACTTCAAATTTCTCTTAGCTATAATTTAAAAATATGTACAACAAACAATTCATGAAGCAATGTTCTTTTGATAGCATGTACAATAAGAATTAACATTTACGTGAACTTGATCCAGCTCCTCGGGTAGCATGCTGTCCATGGACCTAGTGTTGGCCACCCCTGTGTTAATCAACCTGACAAGATAAAATGCTTTTTTCAATTCTATAAAACATACACTTATTCCTGTATCGCTTTCTGTGAACTTCTTGCCAACAATCCTTACTAACCCATTCGCATCTCTTGCACCTCTACCCTTCCAAAATCCATATTGTTCTTCTATAATCACTTGCTCAATTCTTTTATTCAGTTTTCTATAAAGAATTCTCAGAAGAATCTTTGCTGAATGTAGAAGAATTAAACTAATTATCAAGTGATCTTGGCAATTTACTGCACCATGCTTTTTTTAGGGAATGGAATCACAATTGCTATCAAATAATGGAATCATGCACATATCACTATTATAAATCATACTACACATTTTCACTAAATTCTGTAACGCTTCATTACTTAGACCTTAATCTACCTACAGTTCATTTTTCCCCACAGCTTTTTCATTTTTCATATCTGGTTCCTACAGTCTGTATAGTTTTTATAGTCTTTATAGTTTTTTTAGTTTATTATGTAATAATTTGATTGAATAAAAAAAAAATTAGTTCAATAAAAGTATTTCATACTTTTCAGTATTTTAAGTCAGTATCTTAAGTTAATAAAATGTTATAAATTAAAAAAATGGAATTGCACACTAAAATTATAACTTATTATTAAACAATGAACATTAGTTTTTAATATTAGATATCAAAATCAACAATGCTAAAATTTAAAGAAAAGCTATTTTTCTTTACTCACTTAAGGTTAAACTGTATAGACTGTTAAATTTTCATATTTCATAGCGTGTATAATGAATGATTTTTACATACCTAATATTACATTTTTGGAAAAATAAATGTTTAATTAATCATTTATGATTGACATAAAAGACATGAACGTATACACACGCACGCACGTGCACACACACACACACACACACAACCACAATATCAATGTTTTACATTACCAGAAACTTTTTGAGCAGGTAAATCTTTGGCACTTATATTCTGATGTTCTTTATTTCTATCAATTTTTGGCTCTTTGTTACTTTCAGCATGAAAGTCAATAACAGAACTGATGGGTTCATAAGTTTGTTTATCATCAGTATATTTCTTTCCACCCAGCCAAGAAGGAAGTGAATTAATTTCTGAAGTATTAGATTCTAAAATAATTAAAAAGTAATACAGACACAAATGAAAATTAGTAATTTAGAAAAAAAAATGAAAATAATCATGATAATAAAGTATAAGTAACATTTTGTTAATCTATATTATTCAGATTAAATTACTTGGTGTAACTCAAGATACCAGAAGTAATCCATATCAAAATACCAGAAGTAATCCATATTACAAACCAAAAGGAATCCTTCAATCAGAATCCTAAAAAAATATTTTGCATGAATATTTTCTAAATCTTATTTGTTTTAATTCTTGTTTTCAATTCCGTATTAAAACACAGTCCCTATAATAAATCATAAAAACAGTTTATACAAGAGGGAGGAGGAACTCCTGCTTGAAATTTTAATGAAATTTGAGTGAGAATTGCTTAAAATTTTATTACTTTTAATTTTCATTGCTTGAAATATTTCACTAAACTACATCCTAATCCATTAGATAATAAAAAAGGTTATAAGAAGAAACTACAGGTTATAGAACTAAACTAAACTAAAGGTTATAAAAAGATAATAAAAAAGAAACTCTGTTCTCTGTTTTAAAAAGAAATCTTCAATGGTTAATTGTCTCAGACTATACTTCCATTCTTTAAAATTTTCTTTTAAGTCAATTCTGAGTATGTAAATTTAATAAAACAGATTTTAACAAAAGTTTTATTTTTATTACTTTTTAAAAAAAAAACTGCTTGCTGAAGGAGTATATACTAAAAATCTACTTTTTATCAAGAGCAAGCAGTTAACTGGTAATACAGGTTAATCTCATGTAAACTGGTATGCCTGGTTAAAAGTTTCCTGCAAATTCCTGTCCAAATACTGTTATTTATGCATTCAATTTCATATTCATGTTCAAACACCTACTGTCCATTAATAATTACATGCAAACAGAAAACTAAACACAAATTGAGATAATGGACTTAACATGACAGCAGGCTTTTTATTCTTGGTTATATATGAAATTCATGATGGGGCACTGGACATGAAAATAAAATGCATTCTCAGAAATTTACTAACAAAACTTTAACTGTGTGTACAGTATATAGATTTAACTCAAACATTTCTGAAAATACAAAAAATTATATCATGCTCCTCACCACAGAAGACATGAAACAACATTCTCTATTAAATCATTTATATCTAAAAAAAAACAGATTACCCAATTTTATAAATGATAAATCAAATAGAAATTTACACTTACTATTTAAAATTCCAGCAAGTGAACTCAAAATGTAACTTGCTTAACATGATGAATTTGAGTTAACAAATTCAAAACAGGATTACAAAAAAAAATTATGTATGTTCCAACACACTCAATTGTGGAATACTCTAAAAAAAGAACTTTTATTCTAAACAATACTTGAAAGGACTTCCTCATTAAAAATCTTCTTTTAGGATTAATTTTATATTACGTTGAATTTGTAACAAAAAATATCTTTCCATCTACCTACCTATAGTTTATTGTGAAAATAAACTGTTTAATATATTTTCAACAAAATAATTTTTAAAACTAACCTTCAAAGATATGGTTTAAAGCAGCGATTCCCAACCTGTGGTACATGTACCCCTAGGGGTATGTGGGGGGGGGGGTACCCCTAGGGGTACTAGGGGTAATTTGGGGCATGTGAAAATTATATTGGTAATGGCGGAAATACTGAGAAGTTAAAACAGTTAATTTACATAAACTTTATTATAATGTATTATGTCTACAATATGTAGTTTAAATTGAACCTTATAACTAATAACTTACTGCAGACTATGAGAGTTGGGTTGGTAAAATACAGTACATTCATTTGAATACCGCTTATATAAGCGGCTAGTGTACGCAAAGGATTCTTTATAATTCTCTGACGGCACGTACCGACTTTTTATTGAACACACTGCTAAGGATGAAACATTTGATAGACACCCTCCGAAAATTTTATTCCATTCAGCCATGGCTTGAACACATGGTATAATCACCCAATCCAGGCAAAAACTATAATGTCATCAATCTGGCAAGAGTGATTTTAATGAATGTGACCATTTGTGTTTTGTTTTTGACCTGTTAAGTAAGAAATATAAATTATAATTACCTCTTTTGAAAGTTAATTTGAAGTGTTTACATATTGTTTCTTTTTGTTACTTTTTGTCCATATTATTTGATTCTCAAAATGGATAAGTGGCTAAAAACTGGAAGCCTTAAGAGTGCTGTTACAAGCCCTGAAATTCAACATACCAATTTAACAGTTGCAAGTACTTCAAAACAATGCAATGATTCAGAGTCATATGGAAACCAGGGTGCTACTATAGACGGGTCAGTTAAAACCCAAAATTACATGTACATAAAGAGAACCTGTACATAAAGGAGTTAATGTACATAAAGGGACTCCTGTTAATGTACAGTAACTCTCTATAGATCACAAGCCTCTAGAGACAGTACTAGGTATATTTCAAAGTTAAGATTTGACAATAGGTACACCTTAAGAGAAATGAGACACATTTTTAGGAGTAGGTATGGAGTCATCAGGGGATGGGTACTCATAAATGAAAAGTTTTATTAAGGGGTACGAGAACAAAAAAAGGTTGGGAAGCACTGGTTTAAAGGAAAACAAGTGCATCAGCTTGTAAATATGTATTATAGCAAATATATCATAGCCAAATTTCAGAATTTATTTTCATGAAGTGAAGAGAAGTAAATTCTTTTGAATTAGACGAGAAATAGTAATATTTTGAAATTAAGGATTAAACTGAAACAAATAATATGGACATTCATAAAAAAATAATAAAATGATAGGACTAAAATATCTTAAAATCAATATGTAAGCTGTTATTCATTTTTAATGTAAGCTGTTATTCATTTTTAAAATAAGTTCCCAATTACCTTTTAAATACCACAAAATTTAAGAGTAAAACAATTTTGAAACTTAAATTTCAACTAATACTGTAAGCAGGTTGTACGACAATGGAAAAAGCTTATTCATCCAAAATAATTAAACAATATTAATAATTAGATGCTTATGAAGATAATGTGCTTACAATAGAACAATAAAGGTAGTTTAGCTAACCAGGATTTGTAATAAAATCCAAATTCTGTATATGTGAATGAACAGCTGTCGCTTTACCATCAATGCTAGTTAATCCACTATCTGCCTGCTTCATTTTATTTTCAGACAACCATTTTGCATCAGAGTCAACAGATCTAAAAAAAATTTCTCAGATTAGTTTCTCATTACATTACCTGCAAGCAAATTATTTAAAGTAAAATGCAATCAAATTCAGGGCTAACAGATTTGTTTTCTAGTGGAGGTGTCAGCAAAAGTACTGAGTCACCTCTTGTTCGTGCAAAATAATAAGCCAACACATCAGGAAATTAAATAAAATTAATAACAGTTTCACTGTAAAACAAATAAACTTCCATATCTTACACTTACATTTAATAAGTAAATGGATTCATTTACAAAACAAAACACAATAAACATCTTTAAAAAATGGTTTAACTTATTTCTTACTGACATAATTTTTAATGTATCTTCTGAAGTTGATACTCTAAATAATAACAGTCTTTTTGAAAATCTTTGATAAGTTTGATGCCTACATATATTTTTTTAAACTACTCTAAAGTCAACATTTTTTAAAAAAAATCCTTAACATTTATTTTTTAAAATTAATTCTTAACTGTTAAATAGCTTCACATGTAAACCTCTGAATAAAAAAAACGGTATATAAAAGTTCACGGAGACTAATTTAATTCTGTTATGTGTGAAACACAAAAATATTTAAAAAAATGTTTATTCTGAGCAATGTGAAGGCAAAAGCTTAAATTTTATGTGTGTATGCTGTGTTAAAAAAATGGCTTAATATTTTGAGGTGTAATGTTAGGGTATCATATTTAATGTAAATATCCAGTAAAATGAATAAAAATTAAGTAAATATGGAGGTTACCTTTTAAGTTTTTACAAACAACTAACTACTACATAGTGCTATTGAGATGTGACATTACTATTGTAAAATTTTACTTGTTTTATTGGTACAATTGTAGCAGCTCAGAAATCGACCGAGTAGTTTGTAGTGAGCTCTTGGTGAATTGTTTGTAGTGAAGTTTGGTGAAGAAATTGATATTTCACATGAAAGTTTTTGATGGATGATTTTTTAAATTTTAGAAACGGCCAACTCAACAACAATGTCTTGAATTGCTTCGTTCAACTTTTGGTAATGAATACCAAAAAGACTAGAAAAGACTACTTACAATTGGTTTGCAGAATTTCATTGGGTTTTTTTTTTTTTTTTTTTTAACCTCCGGAATCACCGTTACGGTATATCCTCAGAGGATGAGATGAATGAATTGCAGCGTGTGTGAAAAATGCCATGCCTCACCGGGATTCGAACCCGAGACCTCCGGATGAAAGGCCGAGACGCTACCACCCGGCCACGGAGGCTGAAAAAATTTCATTGTGGTCATGCTTACATCATTGATGATTTTGTAAAGGTTGGCCAAAATTGGTTGTTCCAAAAAACATTGATACAACATTGATCATGCACAACATGATGGAAGAGAATCAGTATATGTCTTACTGTGAGATACAGGGATCTGAGCATATCAATGGCTACAGTGCATTCAATTTGGATGAATATTTAACTGTGAAAAAGATCTGTTCCCGGAGGATTGCACATAATTTAACCGAAGCTTAAAAACACGCTCATGTCAATTGATGTAAGGAAATGATCAAAAAATTTCACCAAGAAAATGGAAAATCAGTAAATAACATCATAACAGGAGACAAGACTTGGATATACTTGTATGAGCGAGAAACTATAAGCAACAATCAACTGTTTAGGTACACCAAGATGAACCGAATAAAAAAAAAGTGGTTTGTTCACAAAACACTTCCAAGAAAATGATCACCTGATTTTTTGGTACAATACATGTAGCAACCACTGCTTTACACGATTGAAGAACAAATAATGCTGAATGGTATAAAACAATTTTTTGCCAGAAGTGATCAATGAAATAAAAAAAAACCAAAGACATCATATCATTCTTTTTTATGACAATCCCAGCACATCAAACAATTGATTTCTTGACAGAGAAAAACATTGAATGAATATCTCAATGCCCATATTCACCTAATTTATCACTTAAAGTCTTCTTTTTGTTCCCAAATATAAAATAAAAAATCAATAGACAGTTATTTTCATCACCTCAAAAAGATGTTGAATCCCTCCAAAACCATGTTTCTGAAGTAACGACTTCAGAGTGGAAAAAAATGTTTTGAGAACTGTTTCGAATGCATGCAAAAGTGTAAATCTTACAATTGAATATTTTGGGAAACAATAAAACAATGTGTACCAAAAATTCTATTTTCTTTCTTTGTTTTTGTAAAAATTTAAAAGGTGGCCCTCATATTAAACATTTTTGATTCTTATTTTAAAACTAAATCAAGTTTTTTAAAAGGCAAACGATTCTTACAATAACTAATTTTCAATTAACATTTAATAAGACTGTCATGTAATAATGAAAGTCAGTTTTGAATTCCTCCATCTACTAAAAAATGTTAAAATCTGTTGACTTTAAAAATTATAGAACCCATCTTCTTTATAAATCCCAACAGCTCAAAATATTTAAATATTTTTTTTTGGCTAATGATAAACCCAGCACATTGATAAGTAGATGGAAAAACAAGGATAATATTCCTGTATTTTTACAATACTTAAAAAGTGCACCATTCTAATTTTTTGACTATAACAATCTTAAACAAGATGTGTATAGTTTCACTTCTGGTGTTTTGTTTCACCTCTTGTCGAATAAGACCATCATAATTTATTAACTCAGTATTTGTATCACTTAAATCCTAGAATGAAAAACTTCTCAGTCTTTCATCTGGAAGGTCCTTGGGTTTGAATCCTGGTCAGGTACAGCATTTTTTATATGCTACAAAATTTTCTTACACCATTCCTGTATACAAGCATCCTGCTTATGTCATGAAGTAATAAAAAAAAAGAAAATTGAATTAAATAGCAAGGTTAAAATGAAGGAGATGAAAAAATGTTTAATCAGATTAATATATCAATGAAAAACACAGCTGATGCCTATGTCAACAACATAGGGGATCAGATGTTAAAAGAGCAATTTAATTTTCAAATGAATTTAAAAATTAAATTGATCTTGCATAAATTAAATTGGTTTTGCATAAATCACCTTTTAGGAGAGTTGTCTGACAGAGCAATACCTTCACGTCTCCTTCCATAGCCAGGACGTCTAGTCAAACCAGATGATGGCAAATAATGACCCAAACCAGGACTTTCAGCAGAAGAAATTTCTCCTCCTAAATCTATATTTTTACCTAGACATAAAAAAGGTCACAAATATTGTTACAGAATAAAAACAACTCACCATTCCATGAGTTTAACATTTTATTCATACATTATATTTTTTGCCAAAATCACTTACAACTTTCTATAGAATATTTATATTTAATTTTCATGTAAACCCTTTACAATTTATTGATCCTTTACAAAGTTCCATTATAAAGGAAAAAAATTGGAATAAGGAATATTATTTATAAAATACTGTCACAAATATAGAAGCTTTCAGAATAAGAAACAGAGAAAATGAAGAATAGAAATTGACAAATAGAAAAAAAAACAGCAAAAAAGTTCTTCCAAGAAGGAATTTCTTTGTTTTTTTTTTCTAGAAAAATGTAGAAAGTTCAGACAGAAATTATTACGCTTGAATGAATAAAAGGGTCGGTTGGCTGCTGTAACTATATTTCAAGCCTTAGGACAGAGATATAAATATTGCTAATAACTAGCGAACTTCAGTTGACCAACTCAACTGTTGCAATTGAATGCGTATAGGAGTAGGCCCTAAAATCATCTCCAACATCCACCCCTTATGGTAGGATGGCCCCTAACTACAAGGCTTTCTGCCCACTCAAAATGAAAAGGGAATGCACCATGGAAGATAAGCTTACAAGCAAATTGTTCCATTAGGTTCCTGCCACTTAAAACTCCTTTGGATCAGAATGCCAATCCCAATCCCAAAATTAACATTAACCATGAATATTAGTCGGTTTTCTACTTATTACCTTCGAGTCAACTAGATAGAACCAGCAGCAAAAGACATCAAGGACGTCCATATACTAAAATAGACAGAAAGGTATTGCACCATCCGACATCCTTGCATTCCGAACCATGAACTTCAGTTCAGTACAGTATGCAATAAATTCCATGCAGTTTACAATAAATATGAGGACAGTCTGCAGGAGTATTCAGAGTGAGTATGCTGTAACAAGTGAGAGAAAAGTCAATCAGGGATAGTGTTGTTGTCAGCAGTTAAGTATGAGAAGCTGTTTTGTTGAGTTCATTGTGAACACTGGATAAAGTGACATTCATTTATAAAAGTGTAAGGTCCTTTTGTAAACATTAAAAGTAAAAATTTCTTGTATAAAGTGAATTGTTGATTTTATAACTGTTATTGTACTTGTTACTGCAATATAACCACTTTTAATTTTGTACTAATTAATCAGTTATTGTAAAGTTTTTGGCAAAATCAGAACTGTATTTTGCAATTTATAATTACCTTATTTCACAGAGAGTGATTTATTTAAGAATAAATAAATTCTACCTGTAAGAATTTCTATATGTGTTATCTCTCGATCTTCTTGTTGAAATACGAACGCACAACAATATCTTAAAGTAAAATGCCAGAAACCAAAGCTTATTCTATAGCAATTGATGTACAAAGCAAATCCAAATTAAAAATATACAATTTGTCACAGAGTAAGTTTAAGTTTGAAAGAAAGATTCTCATCAGTTGACTAACATATATCTTTTTATATGAACACCTATATCTCTTTTCTTCTGAAAGAAAATGTAAATAATAAATATGAAATTTTCAGTATGTTCAAAAGAAAAGATAGTAATTTTTTTCAAGAATAGCAAAACTCAGTGAGTAATCCCCATTTCTTGCCAAATGCAGTATGACTGAAAATGAAACCAAAATTATGTCTTTCAGTTGAATTCTGAAGGCCTTTTCTATAGAGAAAATGTTTTTTCACAACAAAAAGAGATCAAATTATGATTTACAATAATAGTGTAATCTATAATATTAAAAATTAACACTGATACAAACAGAAAAGTTTTAGGTAATCAATTTATTTTATCACATTTTACCAGCAAGTCTCTACAATTGGAAAAAGAGCATTTAAGAATAATTTCATAAACAATGGTACCAGTCAATGAAGATTAATCACTTATAGCAGAAACTGCATTGATGTCATCAAAAACATTCAATTGAAATTTAAAATTTTGTTAAGTACTTCCTAAAAATAATGATTTTATGTAATTTTTACTCGAGTAATTTCTGATTAAATTATGATTAAAATTTATCTATAATGCATTTACTTATTTTCTCTTTTATTTTACAATAAATGTATTATTAACTAATGTATTTATTAAACATAATTATTGACTTTAATTTTTCATTTTTTTAATCTCAACACTGTATGATCTGTCATTCTTATAGGCTACAATGGAATTCTGGATAAAACCAATTTTTTTCCATACAACTTATTCTGTAAGTTATTACCCACCAGATAAATCTACAACATAAAATGAAAAAGCTTACCTGTAACATCAGTTTTTTCTTTAACTTTATCATGCAATACATTAGCTTTACTTCCTCCTTTAATAAATAATTCATCATTTATGTCAGATACTTTATCACTACTTTTTGATTTCTTTCTTATCAGTTTATCTTCATTTGTATCACGTAAAATATCAAATACATCCTCACTTTTATGAATACTCTCTTTTTTATTAGTAATATCAAAACTTAATGAATTTCTAGGATGATCTTTCTTTAAAATATCATCTTTACTAACTAAATAATCAGACTGTTTAAGTGCTGGTTTAACAAAATCACCATCACTATCATTCAAAGGATCAGCTTCATCAGTAGGTAATTTATCATTTTTTGTTACACTTTTAATATTACTTTTTGCCACCGCATGATGCAATTTCACTTCATTTACTTTAGTCTTGTCATCGATCAGTTCAGTGCTAAACATACCATCTGTCTTTTTAGGACTTTCTCTTATTCCAAGCCAATCACCTTTCTTTTTCTCTCCAGCTGTTGCTGTAGATGAGGTTTCATGACTTTCATTATCATTATCTAATCCAAACAGATCTTTAATAAGTTTTGATTTTGTACTTTTATCCAACAAACCAGATGGTGATAACTCTGGTTTTTTGGAATTAGAATAAGATTGAACGCTTTAAAAAAAAACAAAAAAAATTCAAAATTAAAAAACTTCCTATGAACTAATTTAAATATTTTTGTAGAAGAATCCTTCCATAATATTGCTAACAAGTTTTGAAACAATATATAGTAATTTTGCAAGTTCAGGTAATTTTAAGAAATCCCAATTACAATGGAAGGCATTAACTGATAAAAAAACAATACAGAAGTATATTTGATAAATATAATAATTTGTAATTTTATAGTAATTTATTACTTTACAGATCTAGAATATTAAATAAATTAGTCTGAAAAAAACTTTTTGTGTTTCATTTAATTTAATGCATATATCTCCCTCTATAAATCATGAGACCTTGCCGATGGTGGGGGGGCTTGCGTGCTCAGTGATACAGAGTAGCTGGACCGAAGGTGCAACCA
>JAAAKQ030098098.1:0-14475 GCA_010016005.3 Zanna intricata
GTGGTTAATTGAAACCCAACCACCAAAGAACACTGGTATCCACAATCTAGTATTCAAATCCGTATAAAAATAACTACTTTACTAGGATTTGAACCTAAGAACTCTTGACTTTGAAATCAACTGATTTGCGAAGTCGTGTTAACAACTAGACCAGCCCAGTGGGCTGTGTGTTATACTCTGAGTTACAGTAATAGTGAAAGGTTTTTCCCCTTTTGAGTGAAGATAGTATATAAAATTTATTGTTCCCATGAGAAAGAGATTAATTTGTTGCTTTATGCTAGGTATCCCACTCTTTGGGCTGTGATTCATATAAAGAACCTGAGGTAGAAGTGGTACATATTCATAATTGCATTCTCTAAGAGTAATAATGTTTGTTATACAACTATAATGAACAGATGATAGCATCTCTTGGAGGTTTGAATATAATATGGATTTTAAGAGAGCTTACATGCTGATGTAGGTGGCGTAGTGTAAAAATCGTCCAGTCCACTTCTTACTTTACCAAGTAAACCTTCTTTTAGATGCTTGTTATTCTTGGTAATAGCTACACTATTTTTGTGCCACTTTTCAAATTGGAACAACTATTAGATCATAGTATACACTAATTTCTGTAGTATTTGGATTAATAGCTGAACAAAAGATTAAGATTTTATTTTTTTTTTATTTATTAATATTATATGTTTTTTATTATTTTCAGGTAAGTCAGTGCAATGGGCCGGTTCCTCGCACAACACCAACACCCCCGTGTCCTCCTACCTCTCGTCCACCTCCTCCTATTCAGCAACATAATTATCCACCACATACAATAACCCCAACAACTGGCCTCAGTGTTACGTCCAATAGTTCACCAGTAGTGGTTGCTGCACCTAGTACCTATGTACCTCCTACAATACCTATGTCATATCCTTCATTATATGCTCCGTATAGCAGTGCACCATATATATCGACTATGCCTCCTTCGGTAAGTAAATTAATCATTATATAAAATTATCTTTGTATGTATAGTTTTTATTTGTATGATTAATTTTTAAAGAACAAATGTATTTCATTTGAATTGTCATTTTTTGAATATTAAACTCATCAGTCAAATGTATTCCAAAAAAATTAAATATTTGGTCCAAAAAAATAAATAACCCATTAACTTTTCTTTCCTGGTGAAAAATTTTTTTCATCTGTCAATTATATTGTAAGTTTAGAGATTTTATGGAGTCTTTACTAAGGTTGGATTTCTTTAGGTTATTGTATTGAAAAAAATAGTTTTTTTTTTGTAGAGGATTAGGGAATATAAATAGTACCAGCAACTCTTTTATTAATTTAATAATAGCTTACGTGTTATACAAGTTTTTTAAAAATATTTTTTTGGTTTTTTTTTTTTTAAGTAAGTTAAAATATTTGTTTTTGCAGATTTTATTTTGCTAGGAAAAAAATTTTTGTAGTAAAAAGAAATTGTTTTATTGATTATCAGTGATAATTTAACAAATGATTATTATATTGTAAGCTATTCAAATTGCATTGATTAGTTTTGTAAAAAGCATGTATTTTCATGGTTTTTAATAAAATAGCAATGATTTATTTATTTTTTTTAATCTAATTACTTATCATCGATTATGTATAATACATAGTAGGTATAGTATTAATGTTTGTAAAAACTTTTAAAATGATTTAATGATGAAATAATTTTAACACAAACAAAATTAATAAATTATTAGAAATTAAGTTTATTTCTAATTAATTATTGATAAAGAAGATTAATAAGTATTATTAATATAGATAGTATAAGTTATAAGAAAGTGGAAATGAGCTGAAGCGAGAAATAAGTGAGTGAGTGAGCGAGCTAAGTAATTAATATGATATGCAGCAACGGTGTAATTAGACATGGAGGAGCCAGTTTGCAAGTAATACTGGTTGAGAATCTTAATTATAATCCCATTCCATCTACTTCTCCTCATACTCCTTTTCTCTTCCCCTTTTTATCCTCTTCTCTACTTCTACCCCAGCTAATGCTAACTTTGCTGAAATATTATTGCAAAATAAGATGACAGCAGAATATTAAGCATTGTTAAACAAAAATTAATGAGCCATTGTAACTGTTTATCCTCTGACTCTCTTCTTTCTTTCCTCCCCACTCTTTTCCCTTTCTCTATACTGGTAAATTATATTATTTCTATAAGTGGTTGTGTATATTGCACTTCACTGTTCTCTGGTGCTGTAGCCTTCCAGATCTGTATGAAACTTTCTAACTATGTGTATTAGACTGCTTGTCAAAATACAAACCATGTTGTAAATAGTTATTAGAATGATTAATCTTTCCATCCATCTATCTGTTGTTAATTTTCTCACTCTTTTCCTTTTCTCATTCCCTCTTTTTTTATGTATCACCCAGTAAAGAATTAAAATGTGAAGAAAGGTCTCATACACATATCCTGACTCTTTAAATGGAAAAAGAACATTTTTTTAATATATCTTTAATAATGCCATTGACTGAGGAATAACTTTGCATTAAACTTTTGCACCTTAAACACTAGGGTCTATATTTTGAGGATAAAAATGTGATTAATTTTTTTATCTTCAATTCAGTGAAAATATCTCAGTATGGCATATAGTTACATCAGACAATTATTTTAGTTCAGAAAACAAAAGTAGTTTTTTTTTAAATTTTTTATTTATTTTTTATTTTTATTTTTTTTTATTAATCCACTATATAAGTTTCAAAGGTTGTCCATGTAAATATTAAATGGGAATTTTGTAGCATATGAAAAATGCCATGCTTGACTGAGATTTAAACTCTGGACCTCTAAATGAAAGGCTGAGTTACTGTCACTTGCTATGGAGATCAGCTCCAAAAATTAAATTAAAATAAATGCAAAATTTCTCTAAATATTATTATTCCTTTTGTTATATCCTTTTTATTTTGACAAAACTTTTGTTGTTTAAACCTTTAATTTATCAATTTATTTTTTAAGTATATACTTTTTATTACAGTTTGGGTATTTTAGTATTTGAGATATTAGAATGTATGAGATCTAGTTAATATTAAAATTTGAGAAAGTGGGTATTAATCTCATTACTAGTAATTTTTTTAATAGTATCAGGTAGCTAATTTCTTCTATAATATTATTACTTTTTTTTTGTTTTACAGCAGAGAATAAACAGATCTCCATTGCCTGTGATATCCACTAAGCCAACAAGCATTGTTACGACTGCCTCTGCTGTAGTTACAACAACAACGACTACTAGCCACAGAGAAATAGTTAGCACACCTCTAGTTGGCCGTAGTCATTCTCCAAGAGGGCACAGCCCAACTCGTGAACGTGATAGTTATAGGTATTTTTTTTTTTTGTTTTTTATCTTACATATTAACAGTTTTATGTATTAAGTAAAATTCATTCAGGGATCAGAGAATACATTATGTGTAGTTTTACTTAGGTATTATTGTATAATTTAATTGAGTCATTCTAAGCTAGTATATATTAGTGATTACTTAAATTTAATTTATTATACAGGAAATCATCTTTTGTTCAGAAGTACTTTGTTTTAAAACTATGATTTGATAAATCTTTATATTTTTTTTGGATTTCTTGAATATCACTGTCTTTTGTATTTAATTTTTTTGTATGTTGTGTTGATTTTATTACAATAACTGCATTTTTATGTTTATCTTAACAAGGATGATAATACATATTCTACATTCATATGTATAAGTTTATTTATACCTGTCTACAGCTAATCTTATTTTTTTTTTTTTTACTTAAGTCTAAATCTAAAATTGCTATAATTGGCAAGAATATTATGTATTGTAAAGGGTGTACAAAAAAGAATATTAAGGTTTTAAAGTTATTTAATATCTTTTAACTTTGACTTACAGTAATGAATCATAAATAAAATGAAAGTGTAACTTGTACAGTTTTTCACTGCGAATGTTCAGTGTGACCACATTTCATAATGCGGGATACATCCAACTGGTGTGAGAGTTTGTCCCATACTTTAACCAGCCGGAGTGCTAGAGTTATGGAAATGACAGCTGCTTCAATATTTTTCTTCTAATCAGAAATAAAAAATAAATAATAAAAGCAAAATCACAGTCGGGAAAAATGTCAATCAAATGATCCCTTACAGAATTATGGTAGTGAGGAGGTACACCATTTTGTTGCCAAATAAAATTCTTTGGTTCATCCTGCAGTTGAGAAAATAGCCGTGTATGCAACATATTTGAACAAGAAACTCCTTTTAGTTTGTTTCAGCAAAAAATAACAGCCTGTAAACTTGCTGTCGGGATGTTGCACAGAAAACATTTAATTTTAGAAACCCTTTTGTATTATAATGGCATTTTCACATACGCTACAAATCATTCATCTCCATCCTCTGATGAAATATACCTAATGGTGGTCCCGGAGGTTAAAAAAAAAAATCAATACTGTATACTTATAAAAAATACCTTTAACAAATTAAAATCCTGATACTCTGTTTTGTACAAACATATATATATATGTGTGTGTGTCCCAAAAATATCCGACCTACTTTCAGATCTCCGCGCCAACGTTCGTAGTGAACTCTGTGAGGTACAAGCGTAACTAGTAAGTTCTCCCAACTAGCCAGACGGCACAGTTATCAACAGAACTTATTAGTTCGTGCACAGTGCTTTATTGATGTTCATCAGATTTTGTAATCGCTGAAAATGACAGAGAGATCAGATCAACAAATTTGCATTAATTTTTGCTTCAAACTTGAAAAAAGTTGTGCAGAAATTATTGAAATGATGCAGAAGGGCTTTGGAAACTAGTGTGTAAGCAAAACACAAATAAAAGATTGATACAAGCTATTTAAAAATGGCCGCACATCTGTTGTCAGTAACCCACGTACTTTCGACCAGAATAACACCGGAAAATGTTGAGCGTATGCAACTTGTGATTGAAAAAGATCATCTTTGCGCGCGAACTAGGAAGTGATCTTGGAATTCCGAAAGTGTGGAAAATTTTAACGGATAATTTGGAAATGACTCGCATTTGTTCAAAATTCATTCCAAAATTACTCTTGGTGGAGCAGAAAAACCATCCCTTCGAGGTCACTCAGGATGACTTGGAAACAGTCACTAATGATGAAAATGTGTTTAAAAAGAAAATTACCGGTGATGAATCGTGGGTTTACGGTTATGATTCCGAACAAAACAACAGTCTTCACAGTGGAAGCTTCCATCTGAGCCACGACCGAAAAAAGCACATCAAAGTCGGAGCAATGTCAAGGCAGTGTTTATTGTTTTCTTTGATTATGAAGGCATTGTGCTCCATGAATACACTCCAATAGGTCAGACGATTAACAAAGATTTTTACCTTCAAGTTCTGAGAAGATTGCATGACGCAATGATGAGAAAATGGCCACATTCTTGGGTGACCGGTAAATGGCTTCTTCATCACAAGAATACGCCAGCACATTCATAAAACGTTGTGCAACAGTTTTCAGCAGAACACCAAATTAGGCAACTTGCCAGCCTCCGTACAGTCCTGACATAGCCCCCTACGACTTTTGGCTGTTTCCAAAACTGAAAATTCCACTCAACGGGCACCGGTTCGACAACACAGAGACAATTCAGAAGAATGCGATGAGAGCACTTAAGGCCATTCCAAAACCTGAATTCCAGAACTGTTTCAGGAAGTGGAAAGACAGATGGGAGCATATCCTACAGTCAAATTGGGAATACTTTAAAGGATGCCACAAGCCTGATTACAAAGAATAACGTCAGTGCGGAGTTCAAAGTAGGTCGGATTCTGTTGGGACATAACTCATATTTATATTTATACATATATGTATATATATATATATTAGTTTATTTTTCATAAATAATTCATTTTTTTATGTAGGATTCATTCAACAGAAATCATATGATTTCCTGTTTTTGCTTCTTTTGTATTAATGATGCATTTATGCTTTACATTAATATGTTGACATATGATATTCAATAATTATCACTTATATTCTGCTTATTATTTACATAAGTCTTTTTTTTTTTTTGTTTCTACTAGGAACATGAATATATCATATTTACTTTTCTGTGTTTACTTTATTTACTTACTGAAAATATTTGATTATCTTATCTGAGGCACATAATATTTTTATGATAATTAATATAGTTCTGAAATATTCTAGACTAGATATGATTCAGAAACTGATAATTTATGGCTAAATATATTGTTGTAGAATCATTTCTTCTTTATAGTTGATTGTTGATTATTTATATCTTTTGGTTATCTAATTTATTTTCTAAACTGAAAAACCATGATATCATTAAAAGAATTATTTAGTGAGGTTCGTTCACAGAACATAATTTGATAGATCAGTCTGTATTTTTATTTTCTAATAGTAATCATAAAAGGTGTGATAAAAAAATAAAATTTTGTAGTACTGCATGTCTTTTTGATTGAGTTCATCTCATTCCTATGTGATGGCAGTATTCTCTGTAATGTATATAAAACTTTTCAGCCATATTAGATGCATAGTTCAAATCTACCAGCCAAGAACTTAATTAGGATGTATTTTATTACTAGTGGTGTTTTATTTTGTTTCATAATGACAGAAAAAGAGTGCATTAAAGTTTTTGTTAATAATTAAGTAAAGTGCAATGAAGTGGTGAAGATTTAAAAAAGGTTTATGGCAAGAATGTTATGATGGGGACATGTTATAGCAAGGTTTAGAATTGATACAAACAGTTTCATGAATACTGTGAAGGTGAAAAAAGGGTTGGCTGTTTCAGCCTAATAGCTGGTGAAAATATTGAAAAAATTAAGGAGTTGTGATCAATAATTGTTGAATCACTATTAATAGATGTTTCTGAAGAGATAGAAATCTCTTATGGCTTGTGCAAAACAATTTTTGCTGACATTTTGGTATGAAATTGGTTGGAGCAAAATTTTTTCCAAAACTATTGAATTTTCAACAAAAACAACGTCATAAAACAATTTTTAGCTGTGTTAACGTGCACATCAGGTGGTGATGAACGTTGGTGTACAATTATGATATTGAAATGAATGATTAGTCATCCACTTGAAGTTTCCTGAAGAATTAAAACTGAAAAAATCATGCCAAGATTGATTAAATATGAAGGTTGTCTTACTATTTTTTTTTTTTGACAATAGTTGTCCATTTTGAATTTTTACCACAAAGTCGTATGATTATCAGATTATTGATTATTATTTACGAGTTTTTGATTTTATGTCATATAATGCTCCACTCACATTTTACTATTAATTCATCATTATTTAACCAAAAATAACACACTGATGTCACAGTCTCCATACTCTTCAGACATGGCATTCTGTGTCTTTTTGTTGTTGCTACTGATTAAGATAACATTAGTAGGACAGCAGTTTGCTACAATACATAAAAAAAAAAAAAAATCAAGTGAACTTTAGGTTATACCAAACACTGATGCTTTCTACAAATGTTTTGAAGATTGGAAGAAACCCTAGCCTTAAGTGTGTTGCATCGCTGGGAGACTAATTTCCAAAGGAACAGTATCTATAAGACAACAGTATCTACAGGATTATATTAGTATAGAAGAATATAAGTAAATTCTTTTTGATAAAAATTAAAATTACATTAATTTCTTATCACATCTGAAATAAATGAAATAACAGTTTTTAGGATATTACTAAATGAAGGAAAAGCAGAAAATCTGGAATTGTTGTACATAAACTGAGCTGTATAGGAACTTTATTATATGAATGTAACTATTAAAGGTCAAATTATTTAATATTTAAATTCCTTCTGAGCATCCCCTAGCTAATGAAACATTATGTGACATTTCTTCACTTATGACTCAAATTTTGTATACAAAATCAGAAGATTTTTAACCTCTGTTTTCATACATGTTTATTATTATTATTTGATCAATAAAATTTAATGGACATGGAAAAATTGATCTAAACAGGATCATGTGATTTCTTTCTTTCTTAATGTGCTTTAAATTGTTTGATTTTATGTAAATATCAGATTATTATCTTTGTCTCTATAATGATGTAATTTATTGATGATCATATACATTTTTTTAATGATTGAATAAGTGAAAGATAAAATCTCTAGAGATTCATTAAACATAAATAAATAAAAGTGTGAGTATTTAAGAAGCAGCTTGGAAATAATGCTCTCTGACTGATAAACTAGGACACTAGTTGGTTTATTTTCTCATTTACATTGCATTTAAGTAATTTTATGGCCTGTGATGCATGACTTATGGGTTGTAATGTAAACAAATATAATGTATGTGAAATTTTATATGTACATTAAATAAAGCAGTTCAGAATAATGTTATTTAGTATATATATATATATATATATATAAATGTATCTACTTTTTTAAAAATGCCTTTGTAAAGTTATGGTTATAAATTTATATTCTTTATTGTTAAAAAATATTTGAATAAATATTTCTGTATTGTGTAACATCCTATTTTAAAATATTACACTTCTTATTTTTATGACAACTAGTATTTACTTAGCTTTTATAATCTGGTTTTTATTTTCAAACTCGTAAATAATGAAAAAAATGTGTATGTATATTAGCTCTTTTTTGCCAATAGTGATTCTTTTCCACTTGTGATAACTGAAGTGTCATAAACAAGTGAAGTATTTTTTTTTTATTAGTATCAGTAATGAGTCATTTATATGAAGTAATAAACTTTCAAGTGACATTTATTTTTTTTCTTTTGAAATGTTTATCTAACTATATTTTTATGTACCATAAAAGAGATATGAAATAGTTTATTAAGTTTATGTACATTTATAAAATTTAAAAAGTGTTTTAACTAATAGATTTGATTCTGTTTATATTTTTATTGAGAATGTAATTCAAGTAATGATATTTCATTTAAAATGTACTGCAAAACCTTAGCAATTAAGAATAGATGGGGCTCATTAAGTGAGTCTGAATGTATGAATACAAAAGAAAAAATGTTGTTTCTGTGTCACTTTAACAGTCAAGTGTTGCTCATTATAATCATATTATTGCATAATACTCATCAAAGAACTAATGCATATTTTTCAGTAAATATTTCTATATTTTTATAACACTAAATTATAGCAGTGTACATACAAAAAAAAGTGATAATAATGCACAGAGTTTTATTATGTACTTCGAAGAACATTAAAATTTTATTGAATAAATTTAATTGAAATGAGTATAAACAAAAACTTTGAATTGTTTTAGTTTATATATATTCTTTCCCATTTCTGTTAGTGTATAATAAAATTTTAATTACAATTTTTAAGTTAATTATGAAAATGAATAAAAAAAATAAATAAAATATTAATATATAATATTATATTAATATTAATACATAAAATATTAATATATTTTAAAATAAAATATTTTAAATAATTAAAAAGTTATTTAAAATAATTTCAGAGCTTATGTTATTCTTATTTTTCTGGTATAACCAAATTCATTTTAAGTTGTGAAAGAATAATTTCAAGTTTATTGATATTTTTTTTACTGCATTACACAAAACAAACTATTTATTTTTAATTTTGAACAGTCTATAATTTGCTTAAATATCTTCAAAAAGTTTTCAGAAGATATAATTCTAAAAATATATATGTTTACATATACGTCTTCTTCATGCATTCATCAGACAGTGGGATTTCAAATTTGTCTGTGGAAATTTATATGATACAGTGTTTTAAATGAATTTTATTTAAAGTGTGTGTATTTGTTTTTTTTTAAATCAGTTTTAATAATTGGTTTTAATTAAAAATTCTATTGCCAATCTTCTTGGTGGTGAAGTAGTGTGTCTCTTGTCTTTCATCTAAAATGTCACCTAGACCTTTACATCTCTTCACGGAGTGAAAACATGTAAATTCTTAATTCCATTAATTTTTTGTATGCTTCAGATTTCATCTGGTATATAAATTTGACTGGGTAGTAGTCTGCTGTTATTTGGGACAGTGTGTGAGTGTGCATGCACGTAAAATTAATTTTCTTATTGTCTTTATAGAACTTTTTCCTTTTGTTTGTGATGTCTATTTAGTCTGTCTTCACTTCCAAAATGATTGCCTAAAATTCATTTAGCTTAAGAAACAGACAAAAATTACAGAAGCTAAAGGACTTTTTGGTGAGTGTAAATAGTTTCTGGCAAGTTTTTGAAGTAGTGACTGAGTTGTTGCAGCTAATGCAAGTGAATGATGTGAAACAAAACAATGGTGAGATTAAGTAACCTAATATGAGTAAATAAAAGTTAATAAAATATAACTTAATTAACGATATTTTGATTTGTATTTTGTTTTGCAGCAGTAATGTTAGTAGCCTAAGCCGTGGCAGTGTACCGACACCAGTCAGCAGTTCTCAACCTCCAACTAATTCGTCTCCTTTTGGAGGACCACCATCTCATTCTGCTCCATCAACCTTACAGGCACCTCCAGTTTCATCTAGTCTACCTTATAATAAAGCCCCAGTTTGGGTAGGGTGAGTATCTAAATATTGTTGGTTTATTTTTTTTTAAATTAATTTTAAATTTCAGAATTTTTTAAGAATACTTTTTTTTAGAAATCATCTAAAAAATATTATTATTTTTTCAAGAAGTATAATCACTGGATCATTGATTAATCTAAAAATGAACTATTCTGAATAATTTTTATGAAGCAGTTTGCTTGATTAAAATTAATTTATAATCTACTTTTTGCCTTGGTAACCAATCGGTTAATATAGTAGATAGCTTTTGCTGACTTATAGATTGTGGATTTGATTTCCAGCTAATATGTACCACTTTCCACTTATTTCACTGATTTAATTTTGACAGATATGATTAGTATATAGAATGTCATAATAAAACAATCAAATGATATATATTCCATTTACTACTGCCCAACAGTTGTCAGATACAATATTTACATTTGGCATTCCTTTACATATTGTTATTTCTTTCTGTGTTGTCTTTGTTTTATTTTTATGATGCATTTAATTCGTAATGAATTAAAAATATTATATTGTGTTACGTGCATACAAAATGATTTATTATTATAACCTCCTATGTATTATCTAAAAAATTTCATTGAGTTAAATAGAGGAGAACCGTATAAAATTCCAAATTACCATTACAAAACTAGCAAAGTGAGTGAAAAAAGTTAAATAAAGAATTACATGCCTAAGAGTTAAATGACATGATGTTAATCGTCACTAGCAGGTTTGTCCTTAGGCAGATATTGATATTAGCAATATTTTTATTTCTTTTGTTTGTCCCTTCTCCTTTCTTCTTTTGTTTGCTACTTCTCTTGTAAAATTCCCCTTTTCTTTTAGAAGTTACATATCTTCATTAAAGCGTCTCTCAATGAGCAGTCAGTTTAATCACTTATGAATAAAGAATACTGATAATGAAAGATGAAAGGACTGTAAAAAATGTCAAATTATAGTTGAGAATTTAAAGTAATGACTAATTTATTTAGAAGCTACTGTCTGACTGAATTATTCTTTTAAAATTAAGAACTTTGTATTTGAAATATAAACTATTCATATTTATTTTATTTCATTGATTTTTTACAGGGGAAGCAGTGGAACAGCACAGTTATCTCCTGCTAGTTCTGTCTCGAGACATGGTTTGGGACATCCATCTCCATTTCCTCCTCCAATGTTCGCACCGCCAGCACCTGCTCCAGCTGCACCAACTGCTGTTGTATCAACTGCTCCAGCTCCACAGACACATCCCCCACCACCTCCAGCAAATCCAAATCCCTTCTCAGCTGAATCTCTGTTTCAGTCAAGTAAGTTTTTATTAATTTTTTGTGGTTATATTATCATTTTTCTGATACTTACTTTATGTTTTTGCTTCATGCATTTGTGGTTTTTTGTTTAATTTCCTTCAAATACATTTTAAAATATATTTTTCCTTATGAAATACAAATTTATGAGTATGATCTTTTTATTAAATTTTATCAGTATGCCATTCAAAAAGTTTCAGCATCTCAATAATTTTTAGATTATGTATTTCTTGTTAGATGGTTAAGCATCAACTAAATTTAAGTAATTTTAAGGCATCCAAAATTAACTTGCTTCAAGTAGATCATAGTTGAATTTAAGGAGTGTTAACTAATGAAATGGAGTATACCATCAAATGTCCACTTCACAGAAAATTTGTTTCTTATTTTGTTGTAAGTAGTTCAATGAAATCACGATTATTTTTTTCTAAGGATTTTTAAATACAAATCTCAAACTAACTGAAATTTATATGGAATTAAAACTTTTTTTTTAATTTTTAATACGTTTAAAAATTTAAACTAGTAACATCTTACCACATATATTTTTATAATAAAGCAAAGCATAAAACAAAATGATAGAAACAGTTGGTTTAGTCATATGTATAACATGAGGTAAGACTGAAACATGTTCAGTGGTGTCAAAAGACAGCCTATAGTTAACAAAGGCTTTATAGTTAACAATAACAGTACATAAGAGTCATGTAATTTCCTGTGGAAAGCTACAAACACTGTTGTCTTCAAATGATCTCACAAGATGTTATAAGATAACAAAGTTTTATTGTAAATCATTACAGTGGTAGAATATAGGTATTCAAATCTATAAAAATTTGTTATTCATCCATAAAATCAATATTTTTATGATGGTTGAAAATCATAGCAGAAAGGATAATGAATCAGTTGGTACATTCTCATAAATGATCAAATTAGGCACAAATATTTTAGGCTTCATAATATTTTTGTATTTAATTTATGATGTAAAGATTGATAAAATGTAAAAATTTTGAAAATAATTTGTGAAGAAATTCCAGTTATAACTATTCGTTCTTTTATTATGAGAGGTAGCTAAAATGTAATGCACAATTACATCTTATAACTCTGAAACCATAACTCACAGATGAAAAGAGATAGTCAAATCAAACAAATATGACAAAAGTATTCATAATTATAAATATTTTTATTAATTTCCTACAAAAATTTAGATTTACTTTTCCACATAGTTGCTGTTTACTATGATGGTAAACCAGTTTTCTCATCTTGTCAGTGAAGAATTCGGTCAGTCTTTTCTTGATCCACAACCTCATAGCATCCTTCAGTTCATCTTACCTGGTAGAATGAATACTTTTATTATTAATTGCAAAAAGAAGTGAAAATACAAGGTAGTGAATATGGAAGGTGTGGAATAGTTTCATATTTTAACTTCTCAAGAGCCTCGGTGGTTGCTTGCAATGTGTGGCTAAACACTGTTGTATTGTACAGTCATCGGCTTTATGGTATGTACCATATGTTTATGGTTATGTAGAACATGACACACTTGTTTCCTAAGGTCTCTATGTATTGCTCAGAATTTACAGTTGATCCAGCTTCCAGATAGTCAATCATGTACAAGTGTTTTGAATCACTAGGCACTATTTAGGGGAAGTACTTTTCCTTTTTTTTGTAGAGGATTTTGTTTTGAATTTATGTTAGTGTGATGAGCTATTGTGCTGGTATTTCATGATCTGCCGTTTTACTATTAGCTCTTAATGATGCTTTCAAGTTTTATTTCTTGTCATACTATGGAAAAGGAAATCACCTCTCTCATCACAATAACAGTTTAGAAGTCACAGTATTATTTTTGTTCTTTTTTTTCTGTGAGTTTGCATTGGTACCCATTCTGAACAGATTGTATGGTAGCCCAGTTTTGTAATAATGAGTCCTACTCCTCTTGATATGCCTACTTGGGTAGCAAGCGTTGTGTGATGTCGTATAGTTGAATCAACTACCTCCTTTTGGTGTTTCTCATCAGTTACAGAAACTGGTTGACCGTTGTAAGGTTCATCCTCAATATTCTCAAAATTTTATTGCCCACCTACTCACAGTACTTAGATCAATATTTTCATCACCATAAACTAATTTTGATGATGAATATCACTAGTGTTCACTTTTTCTGCTGTTAAAAATTCAATCACTGCATGTGTTTTAGATGCATTGACGTAGGAGGCATACTTAGAAGCCATAACAATGGCAACTGACAGAAAATGAAAGGGCATGAGTCAGTGATCTATTGAAATGTTAGTAAAGGCGAATGAATTTACAAGGTGACATTAGATTTCATTCACCCCTTGTAATTCTTCTCGTACATTCACTTTTTGTAACTGTTTTGTGAACCCTGATTCAAACCAAATAAAATTTTGGTACCTCTAATTTAACTGGAATGGCATTTTCAATGTTCTTTGGTCTTCGGTGTCCAGTTAATATCACAATATATTCCATGAGCCTGGCCTCCGTGGCGCGAATGGTAGTGTCTCGGCCTTTCATCCGCAGGTCCCGGGTTCAAATCTTGGCCAGGCATGGCATTTTTCACACATGCTACAATTTATTCATCTCATCCTCTGAAGTTATACCTTAACGGTGATTCCAGAGGTTATTAAAAAAAAAAAAATAAAAAAAAAATATATATATATTTATACAGAGTGTATCAAAACTGCACGGCAATCTCTCGGAAACGAATTCTATATCTAAAAATAAGAAAAAAGTTTCC
>JAAAKQ030098109.1:0-14474 GCA_010016005.3 Zanna intricata
GGGATAGGGAACATCCTTGTCGTACTCCCTTTTTTATTACAGCTTCTTTTGTATGTTCGTCGATTATTACTGTTGCATTATTACATTATATTTTATAATACTAAAACGAATGCAATATATTTTATCCAAATACTCAATAATCTAATTTTTATTTTGATAGTATCTCTATTGCGGACTTTTTATAGAAAGTTTTATTAGAACAAATAATTAAAACATAAAATTTCAACCAGGTCTTAGTAACAAATTATTTCATTAAGTATCAAAATTTCTGAATCGGTTTGTTTTATCAAAATATTCATTCTTCCCAAATAAAAAAAGGCTAATATCATTGGTGAAAAAACACTTCTTCATTAAGATAGTTATCGCAGATAATCAAAGAGCATTTTGTAATTCGGTAAGTATATTCATCTTATTTCAAAAAAACTTTTTTTTGAATAATTTTGGAGTTTAGTTAAGTAAATATTAACATATCAGTACATAAAATAAGCATTAAAATAGCATAAACTAATTTTTTTTTCACTTTTAAACATTTTTTCTTTGATAGAAAAGTTAAATTTTACAAGTTAATAAAAAAACGATTGGGGAGTAAAACAAAACCTCTCCCACATTTTTAGCTATTTCATGAAGAACCTTATTTTATATTTAATTTAAAACTCAACTAATCTCCAGTATAAAAGTCTTGATATCTCATATTAGAAAAAATTAAAATTTTATTTATCTTATTTATTTAAATGACTTTACATCATTCAATTGAAGATTAATCCCTAATGTAATTATTATATCATGTAATTGGTACTCTGTAAATATTTTTTACATTGTTTCATCGATAACCCATTATTATAAAAGCATAGAAACATACAGAGACTCGAAATATCTCCCAGGAATGAGAAATTTTTTTATTGGTCGATGGTTAACCCACGTATGATTTGTTACAGTATGCAATAAAAAAAAAAAAAAAAATTGCCTGGAATGTTAAAAGTAGTAGCATTTTAGTAATTTATTCATTTAGAATTGAAACAAAGAAAGATTTGGTATATAATTGAATTTTTTTCTTGAAATCGTTTTCACTTTCTCTCTCTCTCTCTACACACACATACATTATATATATATACTACAACCCAACTTTAATGAAATTAATTTCAGGAAGGCTATAGGAGTGAATTTCCAAAGTATTAAACTTAATGGTTTTTAATTTATTTAGGTAATAATTAAAGTAATACGTAATAATAAATTTTTTAAATATCTATTAATAAATGCGTATTTAATTATCCAATTAAAATAGAGCCTTAATCAATGGTGGACTGATGCCAGAACACCGTTCCGGTACTTCTTTTGGAGAGAAATTAAAAACTGACAATTTACATAAAATTTACGGTCTTACATAGAAAGTGAACATGTTCACTAAATTGCAATTTATAAAAATAAAGTTTTACTTACATTCACTGTTATAAAAGCCAGAATAATGTGACGTCCTGCCAAATTTGATCGAACAACTACATGAATCGCACAAAGAGGAGTCTTTGCAAATATGTATGTATCACACTCCTTGAGATTTTCCTTCTTCTCTCTACTGTCTATAAACTCTCCACTGTGGTTATATGTGCCCCAGTATTTGAATCTCAAAACTTAATTGAGGTATCAACAGTGTGATGTGTAAAACTACAACACTGTAGGTCAGGTACCATAAATCTGCCAACAATCAATAAAACATTACATTCATTCTAAGTCTAATGAATTACTTTTACACATTTAACAGCAAGTCTCTTATTTAGAAGGCCTAATATATTAAAAAAAAAACCTTCTTTTCTTTCTCTGCAAATTCCCATTACTTCTGCAAACACTAACTACTGAATGTAAAACTTGTTCAAATGATATTTTTGCCTTGAAAAAGAGCATTACATAAAAAGAGAATTACATTTAGATTATTCTCGCCTCTTATTACTGAGTTTTTAAGAGAACATGTCGACACACAGTTCCCTTAAAGGACCAGAATTGCACAACTTGTCACTGCCCACATTTATCTTCCCTGTCGCTTAATGAAAGGGACAAATCACAACCTTGTACAAAACATCTACGATTATGTTAAATCTGTTTTGCTTATAAAAACAAATATTGTTTAACAAAACATTTACTGATTAGAACAATAAAACCTACAACAGAAGAAAATAACTAATATCAACAACCACCGCAAACAAACAAATTGAATGAAATAATTGAGTACACTGTCTACTTACTACACAGCAAACGATGGAACTATGCATTAAATATTATTAACATAATGACAGATAAGATAAACATTACCGATTTAATATTGCATATAATTGTTTAATCAATAAATAACTTACATGACGTCATTAGAAATTATGAAAATTAAAATTTAGGAAAGTGTCTGCTTTCTATTAACTCAAATTTTTTTTTAACCTTAATTTTGTTATGTTTTACTTTAATATTAAGTAAACACTGTTACCATATTACGTATCGTACACATATTAAATATCCTAAACATATCTCACAGTACTGAGTAAGCGCTGTTAGTCTATTACCAGTTTATTTATGTCAAAGAAACAGCTATGAAAATTACCACTGGTAGGCAATTCCCGAACGAAGCATGCAGCAAAGTGGTAGCTTTCTGCTGTAAGTCTATGGAAAACTGAACATATTAAAGTTAGCTTATTACAATGAATAGAATATTTTCTACTATTATGTTTAAACTATGAAATGTTCTAACCCCCACTTTATCATTATTTTTCTTGAAATGGCATTAACAAATTATGAGCCTATAAAATATATGACATAAATTTTAAAAATCAGATTGCACAAAAATGGCACCTGATGGAAAATCAAGTGGCATGAAAAGACTGCTTTTGGAAATGTGCAGGTAAAAGGTGAAAAAATAAATTGATAAAAATCTAACTCAGGAAAAATTTAACTTGAAAATGAGATTTGTTTCTTATCAGTACAACATCAATGAATGAGTATTTCTCATAACATTGTGATATAATGGTCCCCACCCACCAGTGGTTGGGGACCATAACCCCTCGACTTGGTCTATTGGTGACCTCCAAAATCAGCTGATTTCAAAAGTCAAGAGTTTTAAGTTTCCAATCCCCCAGTAAAGGTATTTAGTTTTTTAAGGGTTTGAATACTAGATTATAGAAAGCGGGAATCTTTGGTGGTTGGGTTTCAATTAACTACATATCTCAGAAACGGTCAACCTGGACTGTAAAAGATTACACTTAATTTACATTAATATATATCATTCTCATAACTGCTCTGAGGTAATACCTTACCATGGTTCTGGAACCTAAAACTGCAAAAGAGTGAGAGAGTAGTTATAGACAATATACTTGCAGTCTGGTATAATAAAAAAATCAAAAGTTCTGGTACGGAAAATTTTATGAGTACATACCTGGAGTTAATTAATTTAGTAGTGGAGTTAGTTAATTTCAAACACTTAAAATGAAATTTTTTTCACTTTCAGGAAATAATATTAACATATACAAAAAATGGATGTTTCTAATAAGATACAAACTACATTAAATATATTTGGTTTTAATTTAAACAAGAGGAAATACAATTTAAAAGTTTCCTTATATATTACATTGAAATTGCTGATATGGTTGTTTTGTATATTACAATTACAATACAACTGGAACGAATTGGATAGTAGAATAAATTCATTAAAATCTATGATATTTTTTACTACTCATATTTTGTTTGTTACGGTTTATTTGAAATCTTTGGAGGATATTATGAAAACATTTAAACTGATATTTGACGGGACTTATAATGAATTTCCATACCAAATAAGAGATGATAGAAAAAAATTAATGAACGTTATCTCAAAAGAATTAATAACAAGTAATAACATTTTGTATTACTCAATTAAATTATACTGTGTTATTTCTTGCAGCTGGACATTAATTTTTACATTGTTTATTCTTATAACCGCAAATGACTTAAATACAATAAATATTGAAAATTTACCATTACTCCACCCTGTTTACTATTTTTCAAATTATAAAAATTTTTGCATTTACTCATTTTGGTATTTAGTGCAATCTATACATGTTTGGTTGCTTTGTAATTTTTCATATCTTTCATATTCTGTAACATTAATGTCGATGAAATTAATCAGTAATGACATAAAATTACTTTCATTATCGATAAATAAAATGGATTACATAATTTCAACAAATAAGAAATCAAAAATAAACCCAAAAATTATTGATAAATATGGAAATGAATTAATATTATTAAAAGAAATATTAATATATATTATTAAATATAATCAACTAATTCATAGGTGAGTAGAATATTATGTATAATTCTTACAGTAATAATTTCTTTTTTGGCCTGCAAACATCGCTTACAGCAGTTAGCATAAAACATAGTAACCTACTCTGAAAGGTTTGGATGACGAAAATAAAATTTAATAAATAGCAGAAAGTAAATTGTTTGTATGATACTGGTTAATCTACAGTTGGTTATGGAAATACATATTCCATAAATATATATATGTACCTATAATATTACATTACATAATAGTCAAGATATTCACAAGATAAGCTAAATAATTTTGGAACTGATGCTAGGAACTTAAAATAAGTAAATAAATTCATTCGCACATTATATAGTTTCAAAGATTTTACAAACAAAATGACAATTCATAAACAATTTAAGATACAGTTCTCAAATTTTTTACCTGAAATAAAATAAAATCAGGCTCCCTTTTATTAAAATTTGATATAGATTGCTCTATTGGTTCTCCTTTATTAGCAAGTGATCAAAGACAATGTAATCCATAGAATGTTCAAAAAACCGTTCCTTATTTGATTTCCACCTAAGGTATTTGATTCTTAAAACCTAAATAAATATTAAACATTTAATTTCATCCAACTAAAAATAACTAATATTGAAGGTAATCTATTTTTTTTCTTTTTTAATGTCTTTTTATGTAGAATAATCTCATATGTTACACAGATTTTACTCAAATCCATTTATTTTCTATGTAAATATTAAATTTTGTGCCTGTTGATGTTGAAAGAGATATGAAACCTACACATTAATAGTTTTCGAGAAATGAGGTGAAAAAATAAAAGATGGGTGTCAAAAAACAAACTTTTTCAAGTTTGAAATAAAACACCTTCATTAAATGGATAATAAACAATAAATATTATAAAGAAAGCTTGTAGGAAATTTTAATTCCGTTAAACATGGTATGAATAAAGTTAAAATTTATTATTTTTTTTATTTATGTTTTTTTTTGTTACATTTGATATTTTATTTTTCAAAACATATTTAATTTTATTATTTTGTAATATTGAAATTTTGTTTACCTTACCATCTATATAAATTTTGCCATATTTTGACATGTTTTTTTTAATAAACTTGGAAATTCTTCCTTTTATTTTTAGTTTTTTTCTATTTTATACATGAAATATTACTTACAATCCGTTACTTTACTTGTTTTGTACATAAGGTTTATGTTTATTATCTGTTTAAAAAAGTATTACCCCAAACATAAGATAGTGTGTTTCTTGATGCCTTAATTCTCAAAAACTACTAATAATAAATTTATAGAACTATTTTTTTTTTCTTAAATTTTTGACTAGGTAACACAATTAAATTTAACTCTTAATTTTGGTACCAAGAATTATAATCATGCTTAATTTTACCAAAGGTGTAAAAATTAGAGTGAAAACTTTCGCCAGCCGACACTCTGTAACAAAGGATTACAGAACCTATAATTATTATTTCTGATTATTCCCTTTAGGAGAGTGCGTGCACTTGAGCAAATCAAGGCTTTACTTCCAGCATCTCTTTTCTTTTCTTCCAAAAATCTTTTCATCCGTTCATCATATTTCTTCTTCCTTTGCTCCGTTCATCTTCATGCTATTGTTTCACTTTTTTCCTCTTGATCAATTTTCTTATTTCTAATTTCATTCTTAAATTTCCTTCTGTCTTTGATTTCTTCTACTGAGATGTTCAGTCTTTCCAGATCGTATTGTGTTTATCATCTAAATGGACTTAAATTTACTTGAATTGAAGATATCAAAAATTTTCTTAACATGTCTGTCTTTTCCCATCCTAAATAAGTTTCCATGGAATTGTAGATAAACAACTTTTAGTAAACTTGTCTGCAACGGTGTCTAGACTTTCATATAATTCCTTTGTGGTTCGTTTCATCAGGTTCCAACTCAGACGATTGCAATATGGATTTTCCTATGGATTTCTTGTTCTTCATTCTCGATTTCATGATTTTAGCCATTCCGCAGATACTGTGAGTGTTTCTTCTGCATACAAGACAACCACGCTGTAGCATCATAGTTTACCATTGTGAGATACATACAGTCTACCTCTACACTAGATAGGTATCAGTGATTCCATGTGTTTGTACAGCCCTTAACAGCTTGAGTATTCTTTGGGTGTTGAATAATATATTCAGTCCCATCGGTTGGATGGTTTCTCCCAAGTACTAGATGTGGGGGACTTGTGACATTTTGCCACACATCAATAATTATTATCACTGATAATAAAACACTAATTAATTTATAATATTAGGCTGCAAAAGTTAATTGAAATAAAATATACATAAATAATAACAGTTTCTTCTTTTTCAGAAAGTGTAAAATAATTAATAAAGCAATTCATGGTTTATCAATGTCATTAAAATGTGGAGCTTGTGGTTATTGTTGTATGTCAATTTATATGATTGTACAGGTAAAATAAATTTGTTTTACAGTAAATTTCAACTGATCTATTAAATTACATAGTATGCAGTTATGAAAAAAATTCCACATAATCCATTTAAAAAAGATAATTCATGGTCCTCTTTCATTTCACGATTTTATATATTTATTTTATTTTTTTTTTTTTTTAAGAAAACAGAAAACTTGTGATTTTACAATATTGAGTACCCGTTAAGTAATTTAATTTTTTTTTCTATCACATTATATATGTATTCATATCATCATACAAGTTATAATCCCATTTTCCCCAACAACTCGTACACAACAATACTAGCTGATAATAATACTGTTTGCGATCAGTAATAAACCCCTAATTAACTTTTGAACATCTGAACATTTTTTGGATCAAACTAAAACAAAAATATTAATATATTAGTAATATAATATTATAGGTAGAGTACAGGGAAACACATGTACATGATTGAACTTTAATTACAATTACAGTTAATATTTCAGTAAATAAATTATAGGAGATTGTTATAAAACATTAAATACTGATCAAAAAGATATTAAAAAAATAACACATAATGAATTAGTTTTGCATTATAATATAATACATTTGTAAAATATGAACAACCTGGTGGTATAATCAATATAAATGGAATAAGCCAAGTCTCCTGACTAAATCCAAAAGCTTATTTAATATTTATGTGAAAGGTAAAATAATAAATACTCTAAATATGAAGAAAGAACTGAGGTAATAGAAAAAGATACAAAAAAAATTTTAACACTTATGTAAAGAGAAAATGAGGAAACCAGTATTTACGCAAAAGCAAAAAATAAGTAATACAGTACTAATATGGCATGTTTATTTATTTTTTTCAAAAGTGATATTGAAATGCAAACAAACAAAAATTTGAAATAAGGAATATAATAGGAAACAAACTGAAGATTAAAGGATTTTAGATGTAAATAAAAAAATAATAATAAATAAAAGAACATAAAATATGATTATTATGTAAAAGAAACTTGTTTTTAGAGACAACTTGTAAACCATAAAAATCATAATTGTAAACCTTCAAGAAACTTGAAGGTTTTTAGATCTGCTGTGGAGGAGCTGGAAAAAATACAATGATGAATAAAAAAAATTAAGAAACAGCCTGTAAACAAAAATAGAAGGGAATTCAGAAAATTTAAAGAAGGAAGAAGGGAAATGGGAGCTGAAAAGATTTCAAATTATTATCTGGATTTGAAAATAGGATATTATCTGTTTTCTTTATTCCTGTAAGGAATTAAAGTATTTTATAAAATCAGGAGCCGTATTTAATGAAGTTTAATGTGGTCTGTATGATTTAACTCAACCGTATTATTCCATGATTATCATTATAATTATTTTTACAGCGGTTTAAATGGATATAAATAAAACAGATCCCTATTAGCCAATAATAAAATAATTGAAATGTCATTTTATAATAAATAATTTTCCAGATATTGCGTAAATGTGATTAGTGTTACACATATTCGTTTTCAAACAATGTTTAATTGCTAAAGATTTTCCTTACTAACTAATCGTAAAAAATAATTTTATATCACCTATTTTTTTTTGTTTTTATATCACCTAATTTTTAGACTATGTTCAACTTGCAAGTTTGCTTTCTTCTCAGATAAAAAGTTATGGTTGGAGGTAGGGAGCTACTCTAAGGTGTTTATAGATCTTATTTCTAAAAAATCTGATGTGGACACTGCACAATTTCTTTGCGTCTTTTACACATTAATTTTGTTCAAAATAGTTATTATTACTTAAATAAATCTATCTCAAGATAATATTAACAGCAACACATGAATAACCACGCTATCACATCTAAGTCATGAACTATGCTGAATGGAAATGAGCGAGAGCGACAGTTTTGGCCGATCGGCACTGTACTCTTTCTTCAATAACCCACCCGCCAGTGATGCAAACTTAAAGTTGTATCAGAGAGCTGACTATGTAAGTTATAAAATGACACCGCATCTACATCCCTGAGACTATTAGTTAGGGTTTTATTAAGGCAGAACGATTAAGATCTTTTTGTTTCGCTACAAATTTCTGTTCTAGTATCCATATGTGTTTATATGATTTTAAAGACATTTTGTCAAAACTACTTCCTATTTTTGAAGTAAAATATGCATATAATGCTTACTGCATATAAAATATTGTGCCAGGGGTGGTGCTAGTATATATCTATTTTATTTTAAATAAATATATTTTAAACTGTCGTTTACTAATATTTGTTTAAGTAAGGGGAAGTTATGCCCACTTTCAAAAAACGTTGTTCCATGATCTCATTATTTAATTAGCGGTTGTAATCTCGTCATTATTTAAGATATTTGAAAGTGGAAACAACATATTTTTTTTGCAAAATCATGTCATCCACAAAACAGTAGATTAACAACTTTAAACACTGAAACAAAAAAACTCTTAGTTAATGATTATCGATAGGGTTTTTGAATCTACTAGTATTATTTCTTTTAAAAATGACCTAGTTAAGTTAGTTTAATAGTGTGGATTAATTATACTTTTTTTTGTAATTATAGTAACTCATAATGATAATTTGATACCTCTTAGCATTTACCAAAGGATAATAACGTAAAATTACACTTTAAAAAGATTCAATTAATCATATCTGTCTCAACTGCATCACGACAAATTTTTGCTTAAGCAATAATCCCCAGCTTTCCCTCTCATTTTATTATATTGTTTGGATTGAATATGCGAGTGCCTAGTACAAAACATATAAGCAGAATTTAAGCATTGGTAAATCCGGTTTCTGAAATTTGTTAAATATTGTACAAGACAAGACAGGTTGTGCAATGATGAACTCTGGTAGGATTTAAATATGTTTAGACAGAATTTTAGAAAATAAATAAATATCCTTAGAGCACCACCGGAGGATGCTAGATGAAAGTTTATTGAAAATGTAGGAAGATACAAACCTATAACTCAAAGAGAGGGAGGAAGACAAAGGAAGCGTTGGCAACACATTGGGGCTTTCTTTTGAAATTTGAACCAGCAATATTCATAGAAACTGAAGCATGAAGAATATTATAAATCAAAAATTATTTTTAAATCTTAGCCCCATAAAAAGAAAAAAAGAAAAATTATCTGAAGGTTGTCTATTAACGGTGTAGTGCTTCATATCAGCAAGATACTTATAGGCGTTTACAAAAAAAAAGTTATCTTCTTCAAGATAAATAGAACAGGAAATATTCCATAGTAACAAATTTTATACAAAACATTTCTATTTTTTACCCGATTTACATTCTTCTCATATATTATTTTTTTTAAAGTGAATAAGTAAATGTGTTCCTAAAAATATTAATTTTAAAAGTAGATTCTAATTACAAATAACTAAAAACGCTATAAAAAATATTAAAACTTAATGAAGCTTTTTGTATTACTTTGTAGAAAGACAACTTAGTTTACAAGATCAAAGAGATACAACTTTCTTTGACAATATTTTATCTTATATATATATATGATAACAGTGGTGAACAAATAAATACTGAGGTATGTAAATTCAATGTAATATAAGTTAATTACAAATCAATCAGTAAAATTTTCTTTTGTTTGGTCTCCAATAATAAATAATATGCAAAAAAAAAATAATAATTTAAACTTGTCATGTTGCTGGAACATTTTTTCCCACCAATTTTAAATACAACATATTCAAGATAATATAATATGTCCACAGTTTTAAAAAAATCTGCTGAACAAAAAAGAAACCGTTGTCTTCAAAAATTTATATCTTATTTTTTTCTTGCTGAAAGAACAATTTTAAGCCATATTAACACTATATATTTTACATGTTATTCTTAAGATCTATATATTTTATTTAAGAAAATTGAGATGAACAAAAAATTATTTATCAAATTTAACACAGTTTTTAAAATTTTGTATATTAAATGTGTCACACCAATCGATATTAAAATAAGGAAACGATTTTGTATTTCAAACTGAGGGATACAAAGCATTAGAAGCAAGTGTGGATCTACAAAATAACAAAATTATACTACTTTATCGTGTGTTTGTAATTTTTGTCAACCATCTCAGTACGCCTTTATGTATCATACTTCTTTTATGTATAAAATAGGAAAGTTGTCATGTAATAATGATTTTAATGTAAATATTTTACATGAAGAGTAATAGAAAAAACACTTTCTCAGTATGCAAACCCTAATTACATCAAATAATTTCAGTTTTTTTTAAAGCAAAAAGTAAGTTAAAAATGTTCAAAATTGTTAAACAAAACATACAAGTATATTTTAATATTAAGTATAAACATACACATGAATTCTTCTTTTTTAAAAATGTATTTGCGTTTCCATTTTTACTTTTCTTTAAGCCTTACTTTCTTTAGTTTACAGCTTTACTTTCCTTTAAGACAATCTCTCTCTTTTTGTGTTTAGGCTTCCGGAACCCCCATTAACTATTAGGCTTGAATCTTAGATTATTTGTGATGACACGGATACCACTAGACCAACCCACCGGGCTCCTTTCAGACCATCTATAGGACCCAATACACCAATCATTACCCGTTTTACACTATTCTCAGTCTTCCGATATAAGATCCTCCAAAAATTCATTATTCTAACTCTCCATCTTATCTTTTTTGGTCCAAGTATACAACTTCTCTTCTGTTGCTCGTTTGCAAACCTTCAAACATTTTAACAGCTTCTATATACTTTCGTCATATCAGAATTATTTCTTCTTCAATATAATTTATAGCTTTCTACATCCACTGTTTTTCTTTTTTAGTTTTTGTTATGGAATTAAGATAAATTTAGTTAGTCTTCCTCCACCAATTACATATAAGTGTCTGAAGTATTCGAACCTTTGTTTTCTCACTGAATCTTCTATTTTGTCTATTCTTTCTACTTTACAGAAGAACTGTATTTTGTCGATCTCAAACCATACTGTCCCCTTTCGTTCAATTTGTGTCCCAGAATTGTTCTTTGTGTTCCCTTCTTCATATTCTACATTCTGTTGAAAACATCCAATGTCAATCATAGATGGGATGGTCTCACCATTCCAAGAAAATATATCTTATCTTTGCCTTTGTTTAGATGTTTATCACAATACATCTAAAAAAACTTAATTTCTGTTATTTGTTCTATAATAATTTT
This sequence comes from Zanna intricata, assembly GCA_010016005.3. Taxonomy (NCBI): domain Eukaryota; kingdom Metazoa; phylum Arthropoda; class Insecta; order Hemiptera; family Fulgoridae; genus Zanna; species Zanna intricata. The sequence continues at coordinate 11,859 of JAAAKQ030098109.1, forward strand.
CTTAGCCATTTGGTTGGATCCATTCTTCTAAGTACTTGAATTTTTCTCTTCGCTGTTATTTTCCATATTTTCTTTTTATTGTACTGTTTTCTACTTTTTTCTTCTAATCAAGTCCAGTTTTTCAAAGCATATAATTACAGTAACTTTCTTAGAAATATTTTCAGTACATCTATTTATGTTTAGCATCCTTAAGGATAATATTAACAAATAATTCTTTTAATTTTGTTTATTTTTAATTCAGTGGGAAAATTTACGGCACTCGTTATATGAATGTGATTGGATCAACAAACCGGAATGGTTTAAGAAAATGTTATTAATTATAATGACAAGAAATAACAAACCGATTGAAATCAAACCGTATGGATTGTTTATATTAAATTTAAGGAATTTCTCTGCGGTAAAATGATATTTATTATTAAATAATTATAACAATTTTAAAATAGAAATAAGATACTTTTTTATTGATAAATAACCATATTTTACAGATCATTAACTATTATTTATTTAAAAGATCTCATGATAAGTTGAAAAAGCAGTGGACAAAAAAGTTCACAAAAAAGATTCATGATGTATCTTAAACTACAACTGTTTTTGCATTCACACATGGACAATTTTCCGGCATGAATGTAATAGATCTTTTATCTGTACTTAAAATATTTAACCAATTTTTACTGACAAACCAAGTTTATTAAAGGTTTAATGATATAAACGTATAATATGAATGCAAAGCTACAGAAAAAAAATCTACCACAGAATTTTTTCAAAACTCTTTATCCCTGTAACAAATACAGAATAGATTCTACAGGAACATTAAATTAATAGTTAACAGTATGAAAGCACTATTAAAGCAATAAATTAATGCTTTCAATAGCTAATTTTTAAGTTAATAGCTTTCTAGAGATAGAATATATTTTGTTAAATTTCTTTGCTTCCAGAATTTTCGTATAAATTCTCTATAGTTCAAATACAAATTACCACTGTATTTTTAATCATTACTATTTACATTAAATTTCGCTGTGACAATAAAGAAATCTCAAGTCTTCTATAATAGATGACCTCATTTTTAGAAAATTTTTTGGGAAAATGAACAGTAATATCTATATGCTGTTCGGAACCGAACGGTAGAAAAGCTAGGATATTACACTGTGGCAACTATATCAACATCCTGACCTCAAAGGAGAAGTCACCTCCATGTAAAACAGTTTCGATTACCACGCCACCCCCTCTACCTAGAATTTATGGGCTTTACGGGAGGTCATCTTCTTGGCCCATAGCCCATATCTGGCTAATGATGACATCTTTCAGTCAAGGTTCAGCCAGACACCACTGATGCAAATGCCACAAGTTGCAACATTCCCAACAGTGTCCTACAAATATAAACTACAAACAAAATGCATCTAACCAAGTTTCAAACAAGGGTGTATGACTTTACGAGAACAAAGAATTTTAACTCTACCTCCCTGTACAAAATTCATTCACATCAGATAAAACACTACAGAAAAACACTAAAAAAAAACATAACAATAAAATTTAATATTATAACATGACTGTGACATATAACATAACTAACAAAAAATATAAAAACCTATAATCAAACAGAAACAAAAACAGTAACAGTTTCATAAACTATAAAAAAAAACAAAGAAGGTAAGTTCAGGTCTTGCCTATCCGCTTCTCAGGCATTGCATATAGCATAACTATTCCACACATGCAATTATACAAAATACTTGTAGTTTTATTATTAAGACTCTAGTCAGGAATGACCATACATTGGATTCAGAAGAAGGCATTACAGTCCTAACTGAGATGTATTGAAGGTGGTTCATAACAGCAATTCTCATCAAGAAATATCCCAAGGTACTTTTGAAGCTGAACATATATAATACTTTGGCCTGGCATCAAAACGAGAACTCACTGCCTCACAGCAAAACGGCCTTTGAGGAGCAACATTGTGGACAAGGCTAAACATCATCCTAGTTAATGACCTCATACTCGAGTATCAGGCATGCTTGAGTGGCTTAGAATTCAATTCACTCAGAACCTACTTCAGAACTTACTTCGTCCAGTAGCAGCCCATTATCAGCATAACAATGCGGCAGCTGCTGGGCAACCTCAGCCGCAATTTGGGGCTGAGCTTGCGCAGATGGTGGATAACCTCCAGTGGTGGATAACCCACAGTGGTGGATAACCCACAGTGGTGGAGTTTGCACAGAAGTCCACAAACTCCACCACCCACAATAAGGGACCGAACAAATTGCCTTGAGGACAACCCTTGGACTGTATCTTCCCCACATCATTATTGTCCTTTCGGAGCTACACATCCCATGACTAAAGGAACTTTGCATAACCTGCAACAATTCCATCTCTCTTCTGTAATTGTATGTAGTAGAAGGCTAATGTAGGTTATTAGTAAATCCCCCAGAAATATCTTGGAAAATTCCCAGGAAAAAGACCTCCCAACGGGAGATTAACATACTGTAACCATCATAAATTTTGTGTAAAATAAATTTTCTTCTCATTTAAAATGTATAATGTTTATAAAAAAAATAATTGATACTTATATCATATTTATCTAATAATGTTAAAAGCTTGGTATGTGTAATTGCATGGTTTTTG
>JAAAKQ030098120.1:0-14474 GCA_010016005.3 Zanna intricata
TAAACCTTTATTATTTCCTGTTCCGCACTGTAGAATCCCACTAGAGTGAGATGTTTCCTCTCCGGGTTGTGCCATACGTAACTTGAGGTCTTAACTTGAATTAATCAAGCATACACAAAATTTTAATTATCAAAAAATTTTTTAAATCAAAACCAGAGAAATTTTCAGTTTTTATCAATGTTTATTACCTTTTAATTTTGTATTTTGTCTGGAGAGGTGAAATACTTTTTAATGACATATAATTTCCAGGTATCGTAGTTTTAGCTAGAGCTAAGCTGCAAGAAGGAAAGTTTGGTGATCATCAAATATGTGGAACAGGAATTTTTGTATTTCCCGTACATGACCCAGTGTTCCATGATCCAGTACCCACCTTAAAAAAAAGGGGAGTAATTTTCATATGTTGGCGTGTTTGAATCTTAATTACTTTTGACTGGATAAACCAATTTTGATGGAATACTCTACAGCGATTAGGTAAAGTTTCGATGGTTTTCGGTAGTGGTTTTTAAGACATCGTGATACCAGTGATCGGTTATTACGACTTAACGGTTTCATTGTAACCGTTAAAAATAAATATTTATTTATGCCTAAAATATTATTTATGTAAACTAGTTAATCGGTATTTACATTATGCTTTTAAAAAGTTACATTTATATGAATACATACTTGTGAACTGCGTAAAATAAATACAAGGAAAAAATAGATTAATTAATACGAAGACATAAAATTAAATGATTTTCCTATCCCTTTTTCTGTAATCCGATTATAAAATTTCATATTGGTAAGTCCAGCCTACGAAAATATATGTTATATTCCGCCTTACAAGGAAAAATCTTCGCCTGGTTTAGTTCAAGCATCGTTAACTCCATCGAAAGCAACTGCCTCTTATACTTAACTTATTTATGTGTGTGTGTGTCCGTCATAATAAATGCAAACTTAAAAAAGTATTACTATCAAGACAATAATTTTTTATTACAGACTAATGATAAAAATTCTCTTAAATGAGATTTGGCTAAAATTTATTCTTTTACGGGGTTTTGAAATCGCATCGTCAACTGTTAAAAAACGTTTTGGTTGTAAGTCAGTTATTTAGAATCTTCTTTCGGAAGCGAGAGTTTATTTTATTTAAAATAAATGGCTTAAGATTTTACCGCCAAACAATATTTTAACCGAATTAATAATTACAAAATATTTTAAACGGCCGCGATTAAAAAATTGTTTAAACTAAGACAAAATTTATTTATATGAGATTCTTGAATTAAATATTTATTTAAAATTTTTGTAAATAATTTCAATCATTCTGAAGGTATGAAATTTTATCGAAAAACATAAAAATTTAAGTGGTTGGAAAACGAAGCGATTACAAGTATAAAGTACGATTTTTTTCTACTTCTTTCTACCTCTCAGATCAGCTCCCAAGGTTAAAACGTTTATGTACAGTATAAAACGTATTTCATACAGTGTTTGTGTTCATTTAATCGTTTATTTACTATAATTATTATATCATACGACTAATTATTTTCTAGTGTAAAATAAAAACATTCAGACAAAAGATTTAAAACCGATTACTTAATAATATCTTTATTGTTTTTTTAATTGTGTTAAAAGGAACTTAATTAGTTAAAACACATGTATTATCTAAAACAGGTAATCGGTTGAATTCATTACGGCTAAGTACGGACGCATTTAAAACAATGTTACACCAGTACATTAACATTTTGTATAATGGATTGAAGAAGTTACATGACGAGAACAAAATGTATTAGTGTACGGTACAGAATATTTTTTTTTTATTTTTAATTTCCGTCGTATGCTTTTAATGGATTTAGAATGTTAATTTAATTTTCAGATAGCTTTACATTATTGTTTTTAATAAATTAACCAGAGTAGACATTTATTTATTCTATGTAGGCCACAATAACTAAACCATGTATCTTTTTTTGAAATAAAGTCATAAAAGAAGTAAAAATTTTGTATAACACACTTATTTTTTACAATTTACTAATCGCGTTAACTTTTTTCGTTGTCAGATTTTTGACAAAAAAATGTGCTGTAGGCAACACCTGACTTCCTTGTACGCCTATTAAATTACATATACATCTTCTATTAAAATGAAAAGTACATAAAATTTTATTTCATTAATAACCTTCTATTTTTTTTTATTTCTTTGTTTTACCTCTGGAAACATAATTAAGTACATCTTCAGAGGGATGAGATGAATGAATTGTAGCGTCTGCGAAAAATGCCATGCCTGACCGGGATTCGAACCCTAGGCAAGTCAAATGTTTGAATATTGTGAAGTTAAGAATGCATTGAAATGTTTGAAATTATAAATGCCTGTCTCTCAAAAACCTTGCGTGATGGAGAAAAACCTGATATCATACTTTAATTGTGGAGAAAAAATTCTATCAGAATCGCATATTTCTCTTCCTGAGACAAAAAATAATTCTTTTTTCTTCCCCAGTTTATTATTTTAGAACAATCTTAATTATTCATTCATCAACTGAAAATTCAGCGTAAAAAGATTTCTCCTAACTAAAAATTATTTCCGATTTAAAAAATCACTATGCAAGAATATTTTTCCTAAATAATATTTGAATATTAAATGTACAAGAGCATAGGAAAGAAATAAATATTTTAACTACTACAAATTTAATTTTTCTTTTTCTTTTTTATTTATTATTGAATTATTATTTTTCATGGTTTTTTTTTATAACCAGAGGTTAATAATTAATATTAGATCAATATATTTAAATTAAAAAAAAATGGAGATGAAGTCTGATTCGAATCGATATGTACTCTTATGAAATACAAATATTTCATTAAATAAACTTTTATTTGCCTATAACTCTGGAACCAATGAATATAAGTATAACTGATGATATATCGCTGAAAAGCTCTCAATGAAAGCTTATTACTGCAGTTAAAAAAATTCCACAATCCAAATTTTGGAGATTTTGTGCTTTTCTGGACACTTTTGGTTCAGTTGATTGCAATAAAAAGGTGAGGTGAACAATTAGATGTTACACTAGTCCTAAATCTAAAATTTTAACATCCTACGGCTAATCTTTTCTGAGTTATGCGACATACATTCGTACAGATGTCACGCCGAAAAGTCAAACTGGACTTATGGATAGGATAGTTCAAAATTGATATTTCCGTTGAAATTTGAAAACCAAAATTGTTCGTGATCACAATACTTCCTTTACTTTTTGTACAATGAAGGAAAAAATTTTTTAAAAATTGACTTTTTCTCAGCAAAGAGTATTTCAACCGGTTACTTCATACGATATTTATCGGTTTTTAAGTTACGCAGCGAAAACAGCTATACTAAAAAAAGAAAAAAGATAACAGAATAATATTCTCTGAAAGGAGACTACTCAATATGTAATTCTTGAGACAAATAAAGTTAAAATATTATATTTAAGCTCAAAAACACGTCTGTCTGGATCGACTGGACTTACTAACAAGTTAACAGCATACTTTATGGAGTAAGTGATGGAATTTTGTATTGTTTCAGAGGGTTTAGTTAAGCCTATTACAATTTGCAAGTTATTCATGAAATCAACATGTTCAGGAGTGGCTTATGTTAGTGCTACACGTAAGATAATTTTTCATCATAAGATTATGAGACGATCGAGTTCTTTTGAAAAACCATATATACATAAGTGTATATAATTGTTGTATATATATATATACATGTGTATGTGTGTACACACGTTTCTTAGACGAAAATCATTCAATGCCGAATCATTTTTTTTTTTTTTTTGTAGAAGTTTGAAGGTTAATATGTAAAAACATAATGGTTTTTATTTTTCCCCTCGAGTTCAATTTTAAATTAAATACAAAATATTTTTCTACTGTGATTATTCATTTTACATTAAAAAAAAAGAATAATTATTTCTATGTCAGGGATTCCAGAATAAAATTCGGAGTTGTATTACACAGACGCCAGAGTTTGTACCGATCAATGAAATTCATGAATACTTACGGTTAACTGTGAACGAGAGGAAGCCGATCGATTTGCAACTAAATACAAAATAACACTTAACAACCACGTAAACTACCTAGTTATTAACCTTTTAGACAGTTGAAAAAATGTAAGATGGTTAAAGTGGGTTCATGTATTGGATCTTAGAACCTAATAGTGATATTCAGGACGAAGCCTCTCTTTTTAAGTCCTGTGTCATCATCATATGTTTGTAATGTTATTTGGTTCTATGTTACTATTATACTTTTTATGTTGTTTTATTCATGATACTGGACATTATTATGATTTAGTTCATTACTGGCTGGACGTTATCAAATCTTATGCTACCTTCGATTAACTATTGACGTCTACATTGTAATTAAACTGTTTAAATGCAAAATCCTTGATAGCTTGATTATTGTCACGAAATTCTGTTGTGGTTTCTGATCTACGAACCTGATTGTAAATATAATCTGAAATGAAAAAAAAATTCTCTCATCAAATCATGATCTTCAAATTTTAACGGTTTAGTAATTGAGCGGTATTTTATTATTATTATTACTATTCTTTTTGCTTACCCATTTATAACGTTTTATGTGTTCTTAAATAACAGTTTTTAATTTCTGCCTGTCATATCTATGTAAATAATTTTTTTTAAATCTCATCAATTTGTATTTTGTATACGCCTGTTCTATCAAAAATGTTAATTTCAAGAGTTTATTTTTATTAATAACTTAATTTATATTTCATTATTTATTTAAATACAACTGTATAATCGAGTGATAATTTTCTGAATATTTTAGCAGCGTTTGTGAATTAAATTATTATCATCATAGGATTATCTGCTCTCAGGCAGGTTTCATGCTCAATGACAGTCCCCATTCTTTTTTATTCGCAGATAAACTTTTGTGTGAATCAGATTTTCCTTTACTCTCTCTATAAATTATAATCCTAATTGTACTAATTATGTGCAACGTTGTGCAATCAAGTTGTGTGTTAAGCTCCATGAGAATGCTACTGAAACTTTTCAAAAATTGAAAAGGGCAAATGGAGATGACGCTCTGTCACGAGCCCAAGTTTTTAAGTGGTTTATAGCATTTTCAGATAGCTGGGAATCGGTTGACGACAATCCTCGCTCTAAAAGATCGTTAACCGTAAAAAGATGGTGGTGACAATCATGAGCGAATCAGAGACTTGATACGGTATGACCAACAATTTACTGTCAAAATCATTGCAAAACAATTGGACTTGATCCGTATCATAGACCATCAAATTTTGACAAACAAATTGGATATGAAAAACGTTTATGCAAAATTGGTCTCAAATAACCTCACTGTTGAACAAAAAAACAACAGGGTGGAAGTGTACGCAATCTTCTAGGGCGAATTGAAACTGATGCTAGTTTTCTAAAAAAAATGTTATTATTACTGATAAATCTTGGATATTTGAGTACGACACAGAAACAAAACGCCAGAGTAAGGAGTAACACACTTTAAATTCACCGCGTCCCAAAAGAACAAAAATAAGCAAATCAAAACAATGCTAATTTCTTTCTTCGATAGTAATGGCATTGTCCATTAGGAGTTTTTGACTAAAATCAATATGTTTCACTACGTCGAAATATTCTTGAAAGACTGTGGGAAAGAGTTGCGCGCGTGAGATCAGCCATCAAAGACAACTGAATTAATGATACAGATTAAAATGCAGCTTGTCACTGCACTCTCAATTAATGAGTTTGGCAAAGAAAAACATTCCAGTAGTTCGCAACCACCTTATTCACCTGACTTGAGTCCCTGAGACTATTTCCTGTTTTCGAATTTAGAAAAAATAACTCAAAGAACACCATTTCTAATAGTAGAAAACATAAGAAAACCGTAACCGACCATCTGAAGAGTATTCCTGTTTCTGAGTTCCAACAGTGTTAAGAGGAGTAAGAAAACCATTTGAAGCATTGCGTAACTGCCCAAAAAAATTATTTTGAAGGTGATAGAGTCCATGTGTAATTTTTATTGTAAATAAAAATTCTGAACCTGTCTCATTACTTTACTTATAGATTTGTTATGTATGCAAAGCTGTCCGTTTCTTTTTAACTCTTCTGATGCATTTATACAGGATTAAACTAAGATTAGTTTACAGTAATTCATGATTCACTGAGCTATTTACGAAAGATACAATGATTTTAATCAACCGTTAATTGAACCCAGGATTCTGGTATAATAACCAGATAAGTGAAAATAAAGTATTTTTAAAGAATTTTTTTAAAATTTGTACAGTATATTTACTTAAAAGAAAAGAATATTTATTTAGCCCACCAGGTTGGTCTAGTGGTTAACGCACATCGCAAATCAGCTGATTTCGAAGTCGAGAGTTCAAATCCTACTAAAGGTAGTTACTTTTATACGGATTAGAATACTAGATCGTGGATACCGGTGTTCTTTGGTAGTTGGGTTTTAATTAACCACACTTCTCAGGAGTGGTCGACCGGAGATTGTACAAGACTACACTTCATTTACATTCATACATATCATCCTCATTCATCCTCTGAAGTAATATCTTACGGAAGTTCCGGAGGCTAAACAGAAAAAGAGAGAAAAATAATATTTATTTAATATAGGTAGCTTAGTCGTTTAATAATACTAGTACTTTGAATGTAACATCAGATAAACATCGATTCAATTATTACATTTACTTTATAATTATTCTTTATTTTAGATAACAGTGATTACAATAATCGTTCTGCTTGTTTATTAATTACGAGATTCATGTCGCACATACATATTTAAACGATCCACTGTCTTCGGGCCAAGAAATCCAGAAAATATAACTAAAAAAAACATCTTCGATGATATAAAACATTAATGAGAATAGAGAAAATATACTTCTAAAGATTTAAAACCGTAAAATTACAATATTCTAAAAAAATAAACGGAATTATTTTTAAAATTAAAAAATAAAATTTTTATCTTTTAATAAATAATTTTAGTGTTTTTTTTTAATCCTCTTAAGTAAAGTTAAAGCATAAATATATAAAATTTAAAACGAAATATGATTTAATAAAACAACTGTACTTCAGCAGTAGCTTAAACAGAAACATGAACGTTTATTATAGTAAAGGTAGAATGAAAATATTTTAATAGTGCTAACTCTAAGCGTAAATATATACTTATGCTTTTCTGCGTAAAAAGTAAATTTTTTATAATTACATTTTTTCATTAAATAATTGTTTTTCGTTATTTTATATTCTTTTAACATAGGTCTTATTTTTTTAACTTAGTTCTTTAATTACAGTATAATTTGCTACCAAAACAAATTACATTTTATCAAATATATCCTTAATACGTTAATAGAGTGAATGTAAAAATATTAAAAACTATCTTAACTCAACCTTTTCCCCTCTAAAAAACGAATATGTTGCCTTCAGCTATTAGTCTCTTACAGTATAGTTAATAAAAGTAAATTTATATGTTTCGGAATTATAATACAGCTTAAGTGATTTTTTACCATTTTACTTTCCCAGCTATTATGCGGTGCATTCGGAAAGTTTCTGTGCAGTATGCTTTAAAATTATTTAGTGCATTCTGTTTTTTCGACGTTAGGTTGATTGCCCTCTGAGCTCGTTAGGCGTTGCTCAGTAATAAATGATCGAATGTGCTTCGTACTGTTTCGTTTATCGGAATCAATAGTTGCGAAAAACATAATGGTTCTTTCCTTAGAAAAACGCATTTTTTTCGTTGAATACATCTTTAATGAAGGTGACAAGATACTACTGATTTAGTTAAATACAATGTTTCTCAAAAAACTCCAAGTATTTCTGTTCCAATTTAGTACGAACTCTTATCGAAAAAACTTCTGACAAAATGCTCTGTTAAAGACGCCGATTGAAATGGAAGTCCACGTAAACTAAAGAACAGAAGCCGCTTGATGTTTTAGATAATAGTGTTGAAAGTCAACACGTAAGTTAGCAAAGCAGCAAGGTGTTGGACTTACTACACAAAATGCTGTAAGAAAATTACTGAAACTTTTCCCCTATAAAGTGTTTGTTTCTAGAACTGAAATCTATATATCGCACCAAAAGACTAAATTATTGTCAACGGTTTAAACGTTTTATTGACTAAAATTCCGTAGGTATCATCGGCATTATGATTTTTACAGATTAAGTGGGGATTCAAGATTGACGGATTAAAAATCGCAATAACAACATACTTACAAGACATTCCATTACATTAGCCGGTAAAAGTGTTTGAAAGCAAATTGAAATTTGTGTGGTTTTGTTGGAGGAGATCATTTTCAACACCTTTTATAAACTACTCCAGTTAGTGTATCCGTTTGTATAAAATAATGAAATAAAATACAACGTAATAATTAAGAAAGTTTCGTTATTACAGTTCCATAAACTCAGTTCACAGTAACTTTCTGAACGCATTGAAATATAAAAGACTATAATAATGGAAAGTACTCTAATAAGTAAAAATTTTATGATACTTTTTATTGGGGGTTTTAAAAATTGTATTAACATTTTAAAATTATTTGTGTCAAAATAAACTAGATCGTAATCATGTATGTATGTCTGTTGAGTCTATCATTCTTAATAACTACAAATAATCTTCAAATCATTATATCTTGTACGATAATTTGTATAATGAAGCATTAATTCTGTTCAATATTATGATAATCTGATAAGGCTTTAGTTCAACCAATGAATATTTCCATGAGATAGACGGTATACTTTTTTTGCAGAAAAATACACCGTATAACATTTGAAGACCGTGACTAATAAAGAAAAATTAATTTTTAATTTTCCATCTGTATCTAGCCTGTATTTCCCATCTGTATCTATAAAAAATATTAAAACTGTATCCTAAAAATGTAAAATTTGTTCCTAAAATCAGGCGCAAGGGTAGGGCAACTAACTTAGTCTTAGTGCAGCTTTATCTGCACTAAACATTTGTTAATGGGAACATACAAAACGAATAACGTTAATACAGTAAAATGTATGAAAATATTTCCTAGCCACCTTCTACATTTAAATCGAATAAATGAATCTATTTATTCAAAGCTTTAGAATTTTGGACATCTTAAAGTAAAAAGATACATAAAAAGTAATGTAGAAATAAAAAAGAGGAATAGACCAAGTATTTATAGTTGGTGGTGTGAGAGAGCTAATTTTGTAAAAGTTTTACAAATTAAGATTAAAATATTAACAATAATTTATTCAAATTATCTATAAGTAAATAATTTAATAAATAAGAAATTGAGTAAGATCAAGTTTCAAATTTATCGATGGAAAAAAGATAAAATTTTAATTTGCGTAAATGTCAAGAATTTTGAGAAAATAATGTCAATTTATTTTAGTATTTGTCTTTTATGATTTGAAAACTGAGAGCACTCGAGATATATTTGGTATTTTGTCGTTAAGAACAATTAAATATTAATTTTTCTTTAAAAAAAAAGAAAACTATTTTAAAACAATAATTTCTATATTTCTAATAATTTACAACGAAAATTCGATCAGGAATGAAAGCTAAATTTATTGATCAATCTGATTAAAAAAATAAGTTGTAAACAACAGGTTAATGGAGTGGTTTTTTTTTAAATAATTTGAGTTTTAACGATACGTTGATTTCAGATTATGAATCGCAGTGCACAGATTGCTTGATTACTTGGTGAAAATATTTAATATCAGCCTTCTCCAATACAAAAAGAAAAACATATTTGTACTATATAATTGGAAATACATTCTTTGTTTTACAAATATTTTTCTGAAATTGACATAAACAATCTTTAAAATTTCATTACGAGTATTTTTAACAAAATAATTACAATATGAAAAAAGAAAACATACAGATGAATTTTAATAGCAATTCTTCGTTGATATCGTTCAATTATTTCATAACTTTTAAATAATTTTTGATTTTCTATAAACTGCAAAAAGATTTTTATTAATTAAAATGACACGTTCTATAAAATTTATTCCATTCAATATTTTTGCACCGATTGAGGTATTGAGGTTCGTTTCTTTTGTTACTGCAGTTAATTCATTGTCTCTTAGTTTCTAAATCCTGCCAAGTAAATTAAAATAAAAACTCAACTATTCATTCTCAACTTGGATATTGGTGATTCTTTTTTTAAAATTTTAATATTATTCATGATTCATACTCAGCAAATAGATATACTCTGAAAATGTTTTGCCCTCTAAAAGAATTCTGGCTGAGATTTTTATACTTCAACTGAACATAATGTATAATTACGTGAATGATCCGAGGTTTTTTAATTTCGAGAGGAAATCAGTTTCATATAGAAAGGATTTTAATCTACCAGTAAAAAATCCTTTATTAGTAATTTACCCATATACTTTTGATAAGAATGCCCTGTTATACCTAGAAGTTCGGGTGGATTAATTAAAATCCTGTAATTTAATTTATATTTTGGTGAGGATCATTTATTTTGTACTGTGAATAATATATGACTAGCTATGTGTAATGTATAAAATGTAATACAATGTGACGTGGGGGTTTTGACATTTTTATGGTAAATCATTCGTTTATATATAATGTTTTGATTAAGGCCATTAAAATATCTGTAAATGTTATAATAAAATTTTTATTCTATTCTAGAATAAAGTTTTATAGAATATTCTAAAGTAGACTTTAGTTCTATTATAATACCTTAATACTTTTAAGTAGATAATAGAGTAAAAATTTTTATAATTAAGCTAAAAATTTTTAACAAAAGTCATAGAATTCTTAATAAAAACAAAGAAATACGATAATGAGAAAATAAAAAATGTATTATGAAGAAACGGATTAAACCGGTAAATATGAGTAATCGATATCAAATAAATACGAGACTCGGCGGATAAATTTGGTACACTAGCATGCTAAACGGAGACAACAGGTACAATCGAGTTGGGCGTGGGAGCATATGATAGCTAAAATCTCCTTCTACAAACCTGCGATAATGCATTGAAATTCATTCACCGGTTTGTTTTCAGTATCAGTTAAAATGGAGTCAAGTACAGCAAATATGTCAACACGGTTAAAACACCACGCAGTAATCAAATTTTTATCAACAGAAAATGTCAACCCTAAGAATATTTTTCATTATTTAAAAGCGATTTACGGCAGTGAAACTTGATAGGAGAACTATAAATAGGTGGGCGTTGAAATTTTACGAATATAAAGCTGGTAAAGTGACAATTGAGGACGCACCTCGAACAGAACGATCAGTTTCTGCGACTGACAAGTTACATCGAAAGGAGGTGGACGATTTGATTCAAAGTGACTGACAAATCACCGAACAACGCTTGGCTATTCAATTAGGCATATCTAAAGTCATTCAGTTAGACCATATTATCGAGCAATTGGGTTACCATAAAATCCGTATACGATGGGAAACCGCGCAAACTCTCTGATGGCTCTCCTCAAGCTGAAATTTGAGCCTATTCCGCATCCGCTATACTCGCTGGATTTGGCTCTGTGTGATTTCTATTTCTTCCTTCATCTCAAGAGTGATTTCAAAGGTAATCATTACACCACCGACGATGAGGTGAAGGAAATTGTGGCCACTTGGATCCGAGAAAGATCGCAAGAATTTTTCAATGACGGAATGCAAAAACTTGTCACACATCGGGAAAAGTGTATTAGAGTAAACGGGGATTACATTGAACAATAAGTACTGCATTTTGTAGCTAAGGTATTGTACTTTTATTCATTTTTTTTTATTTCATTCTAATATCTCTTTTCATTCCCATATGTGCAAAATGTATCAGCCGAGCCTCGTAATAGGGATGATATGGCTAAATGGAAATATATTCGAACGTACTCTTAGCTAGAAAGCTAACACTTTTTTACAGCTCTTTTCCTGCCCAAAGAAATTTAAGTTTCTTAACTCAAATTTTTTTGTAGGATAATTTATCTGTAATGATATTACTATAAAAAAAATAGAAGAATTCTGACAGATAAATTATCCTTAATTCAAGGTGATGAGTAATGATTTTCTAAAAAATTAGGATTATGATTAAAAAGGATTTTGTTAGCTATCCCTAAATTACAGCCTGATCAGCTGGTTAAAATCTTCAATCCTGGATAAAGATTATATTATATCTACCTTTGGACGGTAATCAGGTTGATCCTGGAGGTCTTCAAGATCTTTTTTTTATGGGTTAATTTGTATAAATTCGCGGTCGCTAAGAGGCCGTGCTTTTTCTTTATCCTTCTTCTCGAAAAGTATATATTATATTATAATTAAGTGATCAATGTTAAAGAACCTTTGAAGGCACTTTATACTTGATCTTTGTGAAGCGGTACTAGGTGAAGCGGTTTGGTTGGAACAATGATTTACTCTGGAACAATTAATTTCTGACCGAAGGCTGATCAATAAATTCAACTAAGCGCTCATTTATTAAAACCGGGTTTAACAATGGATTTATACTTCTTATCAAATGGCTAGAAGAGATAGAGAGATAATACAACATACAAGACTAAGAACATAGTAAGTTACAATAATATTATACTAAGTTAAATTACTAAAGTAATAATAAATATGTTAAATAACAAAAATTTATATAATACACTAATTTTAAGAATCTGTTAAAATTAAGTAATAAAAACTAAATTTCAAGGTGAAAAGTACACTAATTTATGATAATGATAAATAGTTGCTATACAAATAATGGAACAATTAATGTAGTTTACCTAAAACTCTTTTTTTACATTAAAACTCTTTTAGAAAGCTAGAGTAATAATTTATTATAGAAGAATAAAGGGACGATATAATCGTACTTTAAAATAGAAAAAATTTAAATGTATATACAAAAAGAAACGTAATAACAACAAAGAAATTAAATAAATGAGTTTTAAAAAGTAAAAGTAAAAACTTTTTATCTCACCACATTTATTTTCTTCTTTTTTTTTTAACACTACAGTTTATTTTCATAGTTATTACTCACTCGTAGAAACATTTAGAAATTTATATAATTGTAAGCATAATTTTTCGTTAAATTAAATTAGTTTTTCAATTGTCCAATCTTTATTTTATATTTGCTGCTTTAATTTCTAAGTATTTGTTATCCATTTGAAAAAAGGAAGTAAAATACGAGGAAGAAACATTTCAATCGATGAAAATTTTTTAAAATAATTTTTGTCGTATAAATTTCATTAAAAATATGATTTTATTAAATTAGTTTACTGAAATACTAAAGGAAAAATGGTTTCAAGACCATGAAGAAACATTTTAAAAACTACTTGAAAAAATTTTAAATATTTTCTCTCAAAATTGCAATACCTCAAATTTTCTCTTTTAGAATACTGTATATATTTAGAGTAACAGTATTGTTCTATCATCAACAGAACAGTAGATATCGTACAGGAAATAATACGTTAATAATATATGTTATTATTACAGGTAAAGAGTACCTTTAATAATAATACTTTAATACCTTCATCCGAAGGTCCTGGGTTTGAATCCCGCTAAGATATGGCATTTTTCACACACGCTACAATTCATTCACCTCATCCTCTGAAAATATACCTTAAAAACGGTTGTTCCAGAGGTTAAACAAGAAAAAAGTACCTTTAATAAAGATACTCCTTTCTCCTTTACCTGAACTTACTTTTGTCCTTATTTCCTACCTTTTTTATGTGACACTTTTCATTATTTCATTACTTCAAACATTCTAACATAAAGTCAGTAACAAGATCTAAGAAAAAAAAGAGTCAATAATTTTCTTTACAATCTGTTCCGAGAAAGAAACCATAAGTAAATCGTATTAAAAAAAGAAAAAAAAAAAGAAAAAGAAAACACTTGATGACTATTTCCAGCAAACCCCTCAATAAAACATAAATATATAAATATAGATGTACTTAAACTACAGACGCCTCATTAAGCCATAGTAATGATGATTTTCACTTATATAATACTGAACAGCTCAAGTTATACTCAGATACTCCAAGTTCAACACGTGCATGCGATCAGTGACAGGTCATCTTCACTGACGATATGGAGATTAACTGCAAGAAAGTTCACATAGTTGTCTAACCGTTGTCTATAATTTGAAGTCAACCGTTTCAATTATCCTACTACCTGACCTTATTAACGCACTGACAAATATCGAGTTTGTTAGCGATTGCTTTCCAATAGATAGTCGAAATTCTAATTGAGTTTATTTGAAATTATTTTAATTATTTTTTTCTTCACGATCAACTGAATCTTTACCCTATTTTTTTATTTGAAATTTTGAATCCATGACGTAAGGTGTAGTATCATTGTTTAGAGCAAAATAAATTTCTTATCTTAGCCAAGATACTCCCTCTACAAAACATGAGACCTTGCCGATGGTGAGGGGGCTTGCATGGTCAGTAATACAGAGTAGCTGGACCAAAGGTGCAACCATGTCGGAGAGGTACCTGTTGAGAGTCAAACTAGGGAATGATTCCTGAAAGGGGGCAGAAGCTCTTTCAGTAGTTGTTGAGGGCGTAGGTCAGAAGGACTTAAACGGCCATAGCAACAT
>JAAAKQ030098142.1:0-14474 GCA_010016005.3 Zanna intricata
GCATTTTTAAATTCATACTTTTGAGTGATTTCATTACAGAATTGTCAACTTTTACCAACAGTCTATGGTAAATGTCAGCAATGACCAAAACTATTTGGTAAAAGTCCGAAATAAATGTGTTTTCAATATTTTTTCAGACTTTTACCAAGTGACTTTGTAAATGTTAGAATTTACTGGTAAAACCTAAGATTTACCAGTGTTCGAAGTTTTACCATAACATATATCTTCTCACTATTTATTAAAAATTAACCCCATGCCTTTTATTTTATGCACTTACGCACATAAGATTAACATTATTTGTTTGTTGCCAGAATTTTTTTTTTTGTGAATTTTAAATAAATTCATTCATTCACTGAAGAAAAAATTTGTTTAATGAAAGTAATTTGATTTATTACAGTTTGAATATTTAATAATAAATATATATCGATGGTATGTTTAAGTTTGTAATTAAATAAATTATTAATAACTATTGTAACTTAGTTTTATATTATTGTATTTACTTAGATTTTAAAATTTCCCCTTCCCCCATTTAATTTATGTATTTATTATCCTTGCATAATATATTATTGTAAATTTATATTATCATATAAATTAAATGTAAGTTTTGAATTGAAAAAAATAATAATTTCATGAATCAGTATTTTCTTTTATTTTTTTTCTTATGCATTATTTAAAAATTTTTGCAAATTGTATTTATTTACAGTTTTGTTAATGCAATTTTATGGATAGCTTAATTTTTATATTGTAGTGGACATAAGCAGTTTCATCTTTCTTAATTATATATAGTTGAATGGAATGTTATAACGAATTTTATTGGTGCTTAAATTATTATATTTTTTGTAATTCTTTTATTAATGTTGTTTTTTTTTAAGTTCCTATTTTCATTATTTATTTTTTATTTTTTTTAAGTTACTTTTTTATTGCAATAAAAGTATATCTTATACATTATTCACTATGACATATTATGCTCTACTTGATATGCCAGATTAAATTTTTTTTTTTTTTAAGCCAACTGAAGTGCTCGTTCTTCATATCAGCAAATGCTGATGGTTAATTTTCAAATCATTTTGTAACTCCATTAAAGACTGATAATCACATCATTATATGCTCTTCCTAAAGAGGTCTTTAGGAATAACTGACAAATTTTAGTTTTCTTGCTGTTCAGAATCTGGAAAAATCAGTGATGAGTTATTGACAAACTTTCCCATTTAAATAAATTTTGATCAGTTGTCCACCATTTTCACCTCACGAGGAGTGAGTAAAAAACTTTCTTTATCTTATTACTTAAGAATAAACACATCTGTCACATTTTAAGTTTCTGATTGTGGTGCTCTCTGTCCCTCCTCTTTAATCCATATTTAATTTATCCCCTGTAAATGGTAATAAATGAAAATAATAATTTTCTTATATTTTGTAATATTTCTTCTCGGATTTTTTTTTTTACCAAATTCTGACTTATTTTAAGCGTTAATTATCAAGATGTTGATATTAGCTGTAGCAGAATTAACATCTAATAAATTTTTATATTTACACAGCTTACTAGATCGATAAAAAATATCTCGTATATAACATTAAGATTTATGATTTTTTTTTTTTTGTAAATTTTTATGAGTTATATTCAGTTACTTAAATTATATTAGAGCTGTACAATTTTGTTCGCACAAACCACTAGATTAAATCAGATCCTATCACAGAGTTCTGAGTAGATCCAGGTAAAGTGTTTATTAACATTTCTTTTACTGTGATCATATTTCTCACAATAGACAGTACACTAATTTATAGTTTGATAGTAGATTTTGGTCGACTTGAGATCCATCATTTCTAAGACAGATATATTAATTAATTAAAAAATTTTGAAATTATAATAAATGAGGTAGCAATTTTTAGTAAGATAATTCAGTCGTTAGCACGATATACCAAAAATTAAATTAAGCAATAAAGTATAACATTTAAACTGAAGTGGAATTCTATCCATAAAAATATTTGCTGAAGCTATTAATTATATATATAAATTACAATAGCTAGTTTATCACATGCTGATATAGACTTTAAATAAATATACATGAGAGAAATGAGGCAAGCAGTGATTGGAAACCATTTAAATGATACAATTACATTATTACACATTTCATTATTTCTATTTATAAACCTAAAAATTAACTTTTGTAAGATCAAATAATTGAGTGAAAGAATATTCTTTATTTTGTATAAAATTTTATAAATATTTTACATAATTATTTTTATTTTATGAATTTTTTTTTTTTTAAATAGTATGTTGCTATATTGATATTAATGATGCTACATAGTGGGATTCTTTAGAAATATTATTACATTCATTAAAAAAAAATTTGTTTCCTTTTTCTGAATTTCACTAAAAATCTATATCCTCACACATATATTAGTGTAAAATAACTGTACGCTACACAATAATGTAATAAATCTTCAATTAAGATTTTTAATTGACTAGCAAAGTACATTCACTATGTAAGACAGACTACATAAGAAATAAACATATTTAAATTCTAATTTTCACTTTAAAACTGCATTCATGTTAAAAAATTGCTGTATTGGTATGTGTAATGTATTCAACGTGATATGGTTAAGCAACATTACAATGCAAGAACATTCATTGAAAGGGAAGGGTTTGTTTTGGGCGAGATATATTAAAAATCATATCTGTTTGTTACACAACTACAAGGAGATGTAAATAGACAGCAAACAACTCTTTTGTATGTGAGACTTAATCAGTCCTCTATTTTTAGTAGACTAACGAGTTTCAGTGGCTATAAATTGTAGGTATACTGTATTAATATGGTTAAATAAAGATTCAGATGAGTATTATGGTTAAAGGTAATTATTTATTGTTGCATACTGCAAAACCAGATTGTCAAAAGTAGTAAAGTAATTGTGGACAATGTCCATACTAGTTTATAGAATTCCTATGTCGATGAAAGTTTTATGTATATTTACTCAATTACATTAAAAAATTTAACGTAAAATCTGAGAATGTTAGAATACTGTTGTGGTCAATTAATTTTTCTTTATTATCAATTAATAAAGTGTGTTGCAGCAGTATAGAGGTAAACACACTCATCTCTTTGACCATCAGATCAAGGCTATGCCATAATTTTAATATCAGTTCCTTATTTTCACTCTCAGCCACCCTTGTTAGATTTTAATTAACATTAATTACTGTTCTAGCAAACTAGAATATAACTTGGGTCGTTAAGTTTATACAGACTAAATTGTGCTACTTCATATATCCTAGACTTACTGATTATCATACAATTCCTTTCATTCACCAGTAATTGTTTTATAAATTAAGAATATCTTACTTATTTATTTGGTAATTTTAGAGATGAAGTGTATATTTGCTTAAATTAACAATTTTACTTCATTAATTTATACCATTTTTTTTTTTTTTTATTAACTCCAGAACCACCGTTATGGTATATCTTCAGAGGATGAAATGAATGAATTGTAGCATGTGTAAAAAATGCCATGCTTGACCGGGACCTCTGGATGAAAGGCCGAGACACTATCACTCGCGCCACAGAGGCCGGCCGATATACTGACTAATAATTTTTCCCCAACCACTTTGTCAGAGAGAAGAGCATTTAGCTGTAAAAATTCTCATTCACCCAACTGCAGGAAACTGGTTATTAAAAATAAAAGTTGCAGTTATACTATACAGATAATCATTAAATCTTAATATGCAAATTATTAATGATTTTTTTTTTTTTTTTGCGTAATGAATGTATTACTTTTTTGTGTCGTATAACTGTCCAGAGGGTTTAAAAAAACAAACAAAAACTTATCAGTTAAGGTACCTATTGGATAAGCCAATTTGTTTTTTATATAATCTTCTCTAAGTTAATTAAATGATACTCTATAACATGAATGTTGGCTCATATACAATATTGCAGTTATGTTTTATAATAGCTGGGTAAAACTCTTTTTATATGTCATTTTTGTGTCATTGAGGTTATAATGATATTTTTTTATTGATTATAGAAGTCCTGATAGGCATTTAAGTCATTAGGCATATTGTGCATCCTTCACATAAGAAATAGACTTTTCATGATGCTCGGGTGATGATCCCATGCTGGATAACGAAAGATGCAATGGTTCTATTACTTAGTCCCTTGGATTTTCAACATGGAGGACCTAGTTGGGTCAGATCTGCACCCGTAGAACTTTAATGATGAAGAAATCGAGGATAAAAAAAAAAGTTGGTAGTTTGTTAAAACAATTCCTTGATTAGATTTATTATCTTATCCTGAGATTCTTATGCCATTTAAAATGTTAAAAATACTCAGTGAAACTAGATCTAGTACTAACTTCAGTATTCCATAGAAATGAGTTTTCTAAATATGGCTTTGGCTGTTGGCAGATTAATTCCCTTCAATATCCCTTGAAACATTCCAGGTGCTGCATAACAATCAGATTGTAAAAAATGTATTTTATTGTCTTAGCTAGGATATTTTTTCTTTTTAATTTGTTTATTTTTTTATAGTACTGGATATTAGGAAGCCCAATTTTATGTAATAGTCTCTTCAGTTATTTGTGTAGCCACAACATACTAACAGGAAAGATAGTCCCAGAGTTTTATCTACTAGCAGCCTTCATACCTGATTTCAAGGATGCACTAGCTCTTCAGGTCCTAGCATCCTCTGTATAGAACCTGGTAAAATGAGATCTGCACACATAACAAATGATGGAGAAGAAAGGATAAAAGATAAGGAAAAGGAATGCATGGTGAGAAAAGATAATTTACTCATCGGAGTAGTTTATAATCTTGGCCAAGATTCTTTTTATATATTATAATTTTAATATTTTTGTATTATGTTTCAAAAAATTAAGCGTTTATCTATGTGTAAATGTAAAATATACTCAATTTATATAATTAATATCTGTTATATTTATTATAAATACTTTTTACTCAGTATTTAGTATTCTAGTGTTAGATATAATGTTATTGTTTTTTTTTTAATATTTAACATAGTATTGATTTGGATGTTTCAAAGTAATGTAGCTACTTTCATATTTCACCATGAAAGTAATGGATGTTTGAATGCTTTAAATAGAATGACACATAATGCAATAAAATTTATGAAAATATTCCTGATTATTCAGCTGAAGCTGTTTTTTTTTTTTTAAGAAAAGAAAGGTTTTAAGGTTGATATAAATGAAATTTATCAGTACAAAATAAATCAGTAAATAAGTTAACATTACTTGGTATGATGGTACGGAAAAAACATATATATATATATATATTTATACATGAGTGTATATGTAATTATGTTTAAATAGACATGCTTGTTAATGTAAAAAAAAAAGAAAAAAAAAAAAAGTTTTTAACTTTCTACTTATTATTTAGATGTATTTAAAGCAGTACAAATGTTATTAAAATTACATAATATAAAATTTTATTTTTGTAAATATAATGATTACATGTGAAGTATGTTTTATTTAAAATTAACCCATTATTTTTTTACTGTGGTTCTATAATAATAATAATAATAGTATCTTTTAATAATACTAAAAATAATCTTAATAATTTTGAGAAACTTTATGTTGATAAATATTTTAAGGAATAAATTTTCTGATTTTGCCATGACATATTTGAACAAATAGATTTTAAAAATTAAGGAAAATTGAAAAAGTATTTAGTATAATCTTTTAATGTAAGTGTATTAGTATTTTATTTTTATTTCAAAATCTCTAGTCTTTTTTTTCTTATCTTTATAATTGTATTTATAATAATTTCATTGCATGACCTGCCTAAATCTTAACAAATGTTTAAGGATGAAATTCTAATAAAATTTTGTTTGTATATGAAGTAAATAATTTAATGAGTTTATAAAACTTAGACCGAGATATAACTTAATAATATATATATTTTAAAGACAGGAAGGATAAAAATTGTTTCCTTCCAGTAATTAAAGAACAATTTTTGTTTTTTTTATATATAGAAATATTTATAGCTAATCAGGACTGGGAATAAATATAAAATGAAAAATAAAGAAATGATAAATTTGTTAAAAGTAGATAAGGCAGTTTTTACCTCAATTTTATCAGAGTTGTAATTATAAAATACTCGTAAAAATTGAAAAATATAAAAAAAAATAGTATATATTTTTAAATAAACATAATTTTTAAATTGAGATGAGATTTTTTTTAATTTTAAATGAGCATGTATATAATTGGAAATTTCCAACTGCTTTATATATATATATATATATAATTCTCTAGAATATAATTTTAAAATTTAATTCAGCCACTTTACAAGTACAGAACAAAAGAAAATATTCTTATCTTTATTTTTTTAATATAATCAAAACGCTTTCAGGCCTAGGCCCATCTTCAGTGACGCACTTTTTTTTTGTAATCTCATTTGCAAAAATGAGATTTTTTATTCAAAATTGCGTTAGTTTTCTACTGGTGATATTTATTGTTTCATAAGATTAAAAATAAACAAAATATTGACAAAAACTAGATATTTTTTTTCCACAAACAGCAAAAAATTTTCAAAATTTTACAAAATCAAACAAATTAAGGTTAAATAATGCTAAATGACATATTTTTATAAAGTTAAATAAAAATATCTGTTTTAATTTTATATAAAAATTTGTTTATATTGTCATTTTCATATGTTTACTAAGTATATTAATATTTACTTCCTAAAACTCATTAAAAAATAAAGTTTTTGAAAAACCATCTCTGCCATCTTAAAGTACATGTTTTATCTTACAAATAATAATTAAAATATTTTTATATTTAACAAAACAGAATTAATAATGATTGAAATTCACTAGCGCCATTACTTTTGCTCATAGAAAAAAGTATCCAGGAAGTTTTTTATACAAACATTCCTCAGCTAAGCTTTGGTGCTTTTTATTTTTACATATAATTAAAAATAAAGCTTCTGTTGACAAAAAAAACTAAAAATGTTTCCTTAATTAGTTAATTAACAAATAAAATAGTTAATTGCTTATGTCCATAGGCACATTTTTATTCTACATATTTTCCCAAACCCACTCCAATAATTTATTTGCTGAAATAAATTTATAGTGAAATTTTTTGAAGTTAAAATTTCTATTGATTCAGCTGTTTGTTTACCACTCTTTGTATCCATCTTCAGTAATTGACATTGTTCAAAAAATTATCCTCTCTTTCTGTTTAGCCTCCGGAATTACGTAAGATATTACTTCAGAAGATGAATGAGGATGATATGTATTAATGTGAATGAAGTGTAGTCTTGTACAATTTCAAGTCAACCAATCCTGAGAAGTGTGATTAATTGAAACCCAACCAACAAAGAACATCGATATCCACAATCCAGCTTCAAATCTATATAAAAGTAACTACCATTACTAGGATTTGAACCTTAGAACTCTCAACTTCGAAATCAGCTGATGTCACGTTAACCACGTCCCCCACAAGCCCGGTGGGGTTCAAAAAAATAATCCAGGACCCAATTAAACCCTCTCCTCCAAATACTTTTAAAACTTTCTTACTATTGTAAAAGTCTATTGTAGTTCTCAATGATAAAGGAATTTTTCTAGTATATTGTAACAATCCTCAGGAGAAGGTGAATGTACTGAGACATCCAAAAAATTTATATATTTAGCTATGAATTGGCCCCAGATTTTTACATGCTTTAGCTATAATGCAATCTTACATAGCCAGTTAAGAAAAGTTTAGCATTTTAATTTTACATCTAAATCCACAATATTTATTGTCTTGTGTAATATATTACAACCAATATTTTACACATACTACAATATAATAATAGCATGTTTAGCTACAAATAAAATAAAAACATAAATAACAGTTTATATTATTTATTTTAATCTGACTAAAAAGAAGAATATTCTCTTGAATATTTTTAATCTGTTTTGAAATTTTGCCTCTAATGAAGATGTAGATTCATTGAAAACATATTAAGTACCAGCGGATATCTACTTTTAGCCACTTTATAAAGATATATTACTTAATTGTATTTATTAATATAGTAAATGCATTATAAAGATTTGTTTATTGTTAACAATATATATATATATATTTCACAATTTAATATACACTTCACTCACAATCCTTTTTATTTACCATCATTTAGTTTCATTACATCTCCTAAAATACCTTTCTACAAATAAATTAATTCTTATATGTAAGAAGTGTATTAAATTGTTTGAAGAGCAGAAAAACCAATTGTGTATACATAACAGTTCAACAAGGATGTTGAGAGATATCAGCCTATTAAATAAACACAAGTAAATAAGCACCTAGAAATAAACACAATTTATTTACTCTAGAATATTTTACTATGTACAAAATAAGTAAAGTATAAATTGCAAATACAGTTCTGATTTTATTATGATCATTACAGTAGCTAATAAAAAATTAATAACCGATTATAACAATGAGGCAACAATTACAAAATCAATAATAAACTGTTTGTGTATAAACAGCAGTTATTTTATTCTAATATTTACAAAAAGAAACAGCTTACATTTCTGTTAATGCGTAATCTCACTTTGTCCCCTGTAAACAACAAATTTACCAATACCTTCTTGGCCTAGTTTGACTTGTCGTCAGCAGTGTATCTATCCTTTTATTCATTTAAACGTAATTATTTCTGCCATCTGAATCTTGACCATCCATTATTACAGAAATTCTTTTTAGAAAGAATCTCTTTGTTGTTGTTTCTGGATTTTTCTTTTTCCAATCTGTTTGTAGGGAATTTATTTCTTCTTTTTATCTCTTTCTTATTCTGGCACTTATTATTACAAGGTTCTCTATCCATTGTTTTTTTTTTTTTACCTCCGGATCACTGTTAAGGTATATCATCAGAGGATGAAATGAATGAATTGCAGCGTGTGTGAAAAATGCCATGCCTGTCTGGGATTCGAACCCGGGACCTTCGGATGAAAAGCCGAGACGCCTACCACTCGCGCCACGGAGACCAGCTATCCATTGTATTACATATATACATACATACAGGGTGTTTCTAAAATTTTGGGGTGGCTATACTTTTTCGGATTCTACTTGTAAAACAAAAAAAAATAATTTCCTTAGGAAAAATGGCAATTTTTCCTCATTCTCCCTCTGTCCGCCATTTTGTTATTTTTATATAAAAATTTATTTCTCAAGTTTGGATAGATAAATCACATTAATATTTGGTAGATGTCTTTGTAAATTACAAAATGACAGCCATGTTTATTTTTCAATCAATTATATTTCTATAAATATTAGTTTTATAAAAATGTATGTTATCTGCTAAAATAGTAATTTTTTTTTTTTTTAAATTGGTTAACAAATAATCAAGTTATGGCAGAAAATTGATGTTGTAATTTTATATCATAATTATTAGATTTATTATTGTGAGAAAATTATTACTTAATTTGACACTAATTTACAGTACTAGAATTAACAATAAATAAAAACAATTAATATTTAATCAAACTGAATGTAAAGTGAAAACAAGACTTAAAATTACATCAATTTTCTGCAATAACTTGACTATTTGTATATTACTTTAGCATACATTTTGATAAAACGAATATTTATGGAAATATAACAGATTGAGAAACAAACATGACTGCCATTTTGTAATATGCAAAGGTATTTAAGTCCTGGTTTTTTGCTAATTTTAAAACTTTATTATCAAGATACTTACCAAATATTAATGTGATTCATCTATCCAAACTTGAGAAATAAATTTTTGTATAAAAAAAAAAAAAAAAGTAGCGGACAGGGGGAAAATGAAGGAGAAATTGTCATTTTTCCTAAGGATAATTTTTATTTGGTTTTACAAGTAGAATCTGGAAAAGTATAGCCAGCCTACCATTTTAGAAACACTTTGTATATATATATATAAATGAATACATATTTTTTAAAAAATATATATATATAAGTACAAATAAAATTTTGTAAAAGATATATAATTTTCAGCACTATAAATATTTAATAAAACTGATTGTTTAAACTCTTTCAGTTGTATAAAATGTGAATATTTATATTCCATGATATATTAAATTACATGGAACAATTTTAATGAAATTTATTTTACAAATCCATTATACTATGGCAATATTGATCCTTTGTTGCACTGATAAATATAATGTAAAGGAATGTTTCATAACCCAACTTGAGAAGATGGATCCATGATTTCTATAGAATAATGCATTTTATTTTAAGCTCCACTTATTAAAATCAAAGTTAGTGTGTAAATTTTTTATTATCCTATGTAATCTTTCTTGCTGAAATTAATTTTTTTATTTAATAATCTAATTTAATTTTTATTATTTTTTTCTCTTTGAACAGTTTAATAGTTTTAGTTTTATTTAATTATTCTTTACATTGCTATTATTTTGAAAGTAATCATAAGACTTTATTTCTTTACTTGTTAAAGTCATTTGGTTTTGTTGATTTCTTCTAATTTCCACCCCTTTTAAATTTTATGTAAATTACAGTATAAAGTTATACTTTCCCTTTAAAGTTGATATTAGGTTGAAAATTTTTGTTTATATTTACTCTCATCATCAGTCAAAGAAATCGGCCTCCATGGCAAGAGTGGTAGCATCTCGGTCTTTCATCCGGAGGTTCCAGTCTGGCATGGCATTTTTCACACACACTACAATTCATTCATCTCATCCTCTGAAGATATACCTTAACGATGGTTCCGGAGGTTCATCAGCGAGGAGTCATCATTATTAGCTTTATACCAAAATCTTTCAGATTTTTAAATACCTTGACGTCTGTTTCTGAACTACAGTATATAACTTACTTTTTTAAAACAGTTTTATATAATTAATAACAAATTTTGTCAGCAAATCATTTAATGTCTTTTTACTTCTGTTATGCTTTGAGGAGATTGATTTTTTCATTTTGGTCTTTTTTTCCATATCTTTTCAGTATAATGTTTTTAATATTTGAAAATAAATAATAATATGAAAAAGTACAGCTTATTACATATATGTTATTGCCATATTTATGTATAACCATTTAAATAAATTTTTTTTTACATATATATATATATATATATACATATTTTAAGTTTTACTTCCCTAAAATGTCATTTAATGAACCATTTTTTTTTTCAATCATCAATCTGTTAACTAGTTAGATTTTATTCTCTATTACTTTCCATTCTGTGCAAATTATTTAACCTTAACATATTTACTAATTCTCAACTTCATTTATTTGTTTGAACATATTTCATTGAATCCTAATTAATCCATTTTAAAAGATAATTAAAAATTATTTCAGTTATTTTCTAATTATTGAAAACTTTGACTATTCAAATTTATTACATAATATGTTTTTCATTTTTTACTTAATAATTTTTTTCTTTTATATTTTTATCAATTTGTTAAGATTATAACATTACATCCTTTTAAACTATAAATGAGAATACAATTTTCTTTTTTGTAAATGTTATGAACTTTATTTCATTTGAAGTTCTTGACAAACACTTGCATAATTTCAGCCAAAAACAAAAATTTTTTATTGATTATTTTTCAGCAAAGTAGATTCTTTTAGTATTTGTAACCTTTTTTGCAAATTCCCATAAAGTTTTCAGTAGACTATATTTGATAAAAAAAAAAAAAAATTATGAAACACTGCAATAAACAAATCATTTTTTTTTATTTTGTTAAGTTAAATATGAAGTATTAGCTTAAATCTATTATCGAAACCAATTAAACATCCCAAAATTGTAATTTTATTTTTTCTTTAATCTTTTTTTTATATACATGTAATTTTAGTAATTACTCTGTGTCTACTGATTTTTGTTTTAATAAATTTATTTTTCTATTTGTATAAAAGAGTTAGTTTTACCTTGTAATGTATTTTTTATTTCATATGGTGTAGTCGTATAATAGTGGTAAAGATGGTTCAGACCTCCTAGAACTTTTTAGTTAGTTTTATATCACCAAAATGTTTATTTATTCTTTTTATTTATAAATAATTTTTATATTTTATTGCCGAAATCTGATTTTTATAGGTGCTATTATACAATCTTAATTCAAATTATTTTGAAAAAATGTTTGTAATCTTGATTATTATAAATAATATTGACAAAAATATCAAGTGTCTTCTTTTTACTTTCTTTTTACTAACTAATAACTCTATTGCTACTGCAATAGCAGCATAGCTATTAAGGGAAATTATTTTTAAATAAGATTTATTTTTATCAGGTGTTAAAAATTATTCATAAAAATATTTAAAAATTCCAGTTGTTTCTGTTATTTTATTTAAAATAAGGAAACACTTTTTTTCTTTTTTTTTTTACCAGCGGAACCACCGTTAGGTTATATCTTCAGAGGATGAGATGAACGATTTGTAGCGTGTGTGAAAAATGCCATACCTGACCGGGATTCAAACCCGGGACCTCTGGACGAAAAGCCGAGACGCTACCACTCGGCTACAGAGGCCAGAGGAAACACTGTTGTATAGCTTTACTTTTTGTTAAAATATAATATTTAATACTCTTTTTTATATATTTATCAAAGATATTTTACAAGTATATCTTTCTAAGTTTATTATTAGATCTATACTTTTGTCATGCAGTATATTCTTTGGAATATATATATATATAGATATAAATATTTAATATGATTTTGTTATATGGTGTAGAAATATTTAAACAACGTAATATTTATGGATTTATTAAAAAATGTTAATTACTGAAAATTTGATAAAGGACTACCATTATACTGTATTATAGAATTAATATTTTTATATGATTATAAAAAATCATTACTTACTCTTATATTGTAGAATTAAGTAATTTTTCTGCGAATAGCATTTAATATTGTTATATATGTAATTTATTGAAAGCTGTTGGCTGCATAATTTACAACTACAATACTCTATGTTCTGAGATAACAAACATTTAAAAAATGTTATCTAACATATATTATACTCTTAATTTTTGCTACATACAGAATAATAGCAAGTTTTTTTTTTTATTCCAAAATAATAATATTTTTTAATAATTAAAAAAAATGCAAAGTGTGAATCTTTTTTTTAGTATGTAAGAGTTGTACCGAAATTCCTTTTATTCTTACTTTTTCTTTTGCTTGATGTTATCGCCACATTAAGTTTGAAGCTTGTGCGTGGGATATGGAAATGTAGCATATGAAAAATGCCATGTCTGATCAGGATTTGAACCCAGGACCTCCAGATAAAAGATCAAGACGCTACACTCACACCACAGTGGCCAGTGCGAGTGGCGCTTAATCTTTCCTTTTATACCACAAAATGTTAATTCATAAGTGAACCACCTCTCAAGCATTTTTGTTTTGAACTTTACATCATATCAATCTCGATCGGTTCTCTTGTTTCTTTCATTAATTTTCATGTGTTTCTTAAAATATATTTTTTAAAATCTCAATAGTTTGTATTCCAACAGATTCGCCTAAGTTTCACTTTATTATTTTTCCTTTTTAGTAAAAATAACTTATAGTTATTGAGGATCTAGCTTTTTCTGAAAACCTCACTCCTGATAGTGATTTAAATTAAATCACAACTCATAAACTCTGTAGAATTCTCCCATAAAATAAAACTATCACCCATCGTCCTGTTCCTCAACCTCCTGTTTGGGGACGGCTAACTAAAATTTTATTGCATTGCTCTACTTAACAGTGACACTCATTGCCAGTTAAATCTGTTGCAAATTTGTTATCTTATTAATATTGCTTTTCACATAATGACTTAATTCATTTTATAATATTTAAAATTTTTTTTCAGAATAATTTAATTAATATAAGTTGTGCATTTTCCAAAAATGATGTTAATCTGGGTAGATCAGTTTTTCCATATTTACCTTTCATTTTACCTATTTTATCTTATTTATAATCAATGATTTTTTTTTTTTTTTTTTTGCGTAGGTGGAGGATAAAGCTCTACCAGGTGACATCTGCCCGCACAGATGACAGTGTGGGGCTCTCATCCATTAAAATACCTCCCCCATCAAATTTGTGTTATTATATTTTATTAGTTAAAGTGTGTACATTTATTTAAAAGGTTTCATAATTTTTATGATGTTGGGTATTTTAAAATTAAATATAATTAAAATGCCAGCCTCTGTGGCGCGAGTGGTAGCATCTCGGCGTTTCATCCCAGAGGTGGGAAGAAAAAAATTCGGTTAAGATTTTGCATTCGGAAAACAAATCCTAAACATACATATATGTATATAAACGTGGCTAGGCGCAGTAATAATTTCCAAATTCTTTACAAATCTGCTAAAAACAAAAATTTTTCTGAACGATTGTAAAGGCAGTCAATTGTATAATAAGAAGATATTGTAAGATGTCATTCAACAGACAATGCTTAGATATAAAGAGAAGCCGGCCTCCGTGGCCGAGTGATAGCATCTCAGCCTTTCATCCGGAGGTCCCGGGTTTGAATCCGATCAGGCATGGCATTTTTCACACACGCTACAATTCATTCATCTCATCCTCTGA
>JAAAKQ030098153.1:0-14473 GCA_010016005.3 Zanna intricata
CTTCAGAGGATGAGATGAATGAATTGTAGCGAGTGTGAAAAATGCCATGCCTGACCGGGATTCGAACCCGGGACTTCGGGTGAAAGGCCGAGATGCTACCACTCGCGCCACGGAGGCCGTTTGTGCACCCGACGTGCACAAACCTTTGAAGCCTAAATGGTCATGAACAATGCGTCCGATAACAGTTCTTGAAACATCAGGAAAAAGAAGGGCCAGGTCGGAAATCGTTGCGCGACGATCTTTTCTGATTTCATCATCCACGCGTTTCAACAAGTCCTCGGTGATTATCGAGGGCCTCGCCGAAAGTTCTTCATCACGCACATTAATTCTATTATTTCTAAACCTTGCACATCATTTTCGGACGTTTCTTTATTAATTACACTATCACCGTACACAGCAACCAACTGCCTATGAATTTCAGCCGACTTAATCTTTTGATGGTTTAAAAAACGTGTGATCCTACCACGTATTTGACAGTTGGAAGCAATATCGATTTTCCTATTCATTTTAGAACGTAATAACTCGCAAGTAATTAAAGATACTGCAACGCAAGGCAGAAACTACAAAAAATAAGACAACTTACAGACAGCAACGCAGTGTATACATTACTAGGTGGCCTTGAACGACACAGTTTCGCCGACCTTAAGGAGAGAAATTTCCCAGCGATCTTTACTTTAGAGATATCCCGTGTGTGTGCGCGCGCGCTTGTATATATAAGGTGTACATACATTTTTTTGTTTTTAAAGTTAAGCAAAAGTATTGCTACAAGTTATACAATATGTGTGCTTTCATTGTATTTAAGGTTAAAAGAAAAGTAGTTAATTTTATTCCTGGTAAAGTAATTTAAGATGTATATGATTAATTAGTAAATTATTTCATCCAGTTTTTTTTTATATAACCTCCAGGACCACAGTTACGTATTTCATCAGAGGATGGAGATGAATGATTTGTAGTGTGTGTGAAAATGCCATGCCTGACTGGGATTTGAACCCGGACCTCTGGATGGTAGGCCGAGAAGCTACCACTTGTACCAAGAGGCCGGCATTTCATCCAGTTTTAACATTTTGTTTAAGTTAAACTGTCTTAATTTAAATCTTGTGTAATATTTGTTCTTTTGTTTTAGGGCTTTTATATCTAGGAGATTACGAAAGACTGAAAGTTATATCACATGTCTTCCAATTCAAAAGCAAAATCTGCTTAATGAGTACAAAAATAATTTTAAGTGTATTAAAGAGTGCATAGATAAAAATCAACTTGTGATTGATAACATTGTTGAAGGTGTTCCTTACATGTTTGAAAATGTCAATTCAGACTTTCTTGATGGTGTAGATGAAGTAAGTTGTTTAAGATATAAAGTTCTTAAAATTATGCCATAAACAAAGTTTATAAAATATTATTATTCTTCCCACAATTAAATTTAAAATGTTTGACGGTTGAGAATCTGTGCGCTGAGATCAGTGCCATTAGCTCTTTATAAATAGATCAAGGAAGACTTTTTTATTAACATGTTTCAAGGCTTTCTGTGATTTTTACTGGATCTCCTTACTGTTTTCAAATTTTTATAAATTTTAAGATTTCAGTTACTCTTCAGAAGTGAGAAGTAGTGATAGTGATCCAAAATCAGTGAATAGGCAAGAGTAACTAACTTTCATTACTTTCATAAATTTCATTTTTTAGTGGTCAAAAACACCACAGTGAGGATATAAACCAGTGCATTATCAGGGTACCATCCTTCTTATGTCACTTGTATTTTTGTTTCATTTCAATATAGCTGTAGTTAACATTTTAATTAATGTAACTAAAGTTTTGGATCATTTTTTGACTGCAAGGATATTCTCTTGATTTTGGCAATATTTTTAGGCACCAACCAGGTTGAATGACGATCTAAGATATTATATGTAAATACATATTAGTTAAAGTACCTGGCTAAAGTGACCAGGCGGTTGCTGTCAAATTAATTAATCACTCAAAAATTAAATTTTCTACGCAGCACAAAATCTCTGTAAACAACACTCCTGGCTTGAAGTTTAGGGCTATGTATATAAAGGCTCGATGGATTCCTTTTCTCAATAAGGCAGAAGACATACAATTGCCTGTGAAAAAATACTTCTTTCCAAATCTACTTCAACATTTTAAAGGTTTTTCCCTGAGATTTATGTATTATTATAGCAAATGACTGTTTATGACTTCCTTTTCCTGGAAGTTGCAATTTTTTAAATCGGATTAAAAAGTTAAAAAGAAAGAGCAGAATTCTTGGCATAATTGGTATTTTTCCTTTACTAAAATCTGTAACAATCTTTGCCTTGATTGTAAATTGACGTGACTTGAAATCTAGTATGATTATAGAGATGTGGAGGATCTAGATTTTTTAATATAACTTGGTCACCCAAGTTTGAATTTCAGTGTGTGTGGGAGTAACCCGCTTGGTTTCGGAAACTATAAAAATTCAATAGAAAAATCAATTGAATCATCTTCATTTAAGTTGGTGTAATTGAATTTGTAGATAACTTCCTCCTCAGAATTAATTTGCTTAAAAAATCAGGTTATTAATAAAATTTACTTCATCAGTTTTGTTGTCAGTATTGTTGTTTCACAAAATCACTTAGTTTTTTAGATTACATTTCTTGAATGTTTTCATAAATATTCTGAATTAAGTGAATTAAGATTTTTAACTGTATTCTGCTCACTGAAGTACGTTAATAAATTTAAATTTTTACTTATACCATATCCTGTTGAGAGCAGAAATTCAGAGAAATGATATTTTCTGCAAAATTAGAATTTATTATCCTGATACTTTTTTAAGAAAAAACTACTTCTAGCATGAGATCAGATGTAGGAAAATTTTAGTCAAGCTTCATCTCATCAGCTCTTGTGCCACTTGGATTGGTCGGTAGGGTCTGAAAAATATCACAATAATGTAATTATTTCTTCCATTATCTGATTCTGGTTGCATATATCCCATAAAGTACAGTCAAGAGCTTCTAGGATGTTTTTGTGTGTTACTGTACATTCATCCCACACTGTAGTGAACATTTTGAAATGGTATCTCTGAACAGAGAATTTTTTTGTTAGGTTCATAATGTATTTCTAGATTTGGAAAATTTTTATGGCAGTTTAAACATTAAGTGTACTGCTTCCTCTTTGTAATAAAGTATGCAGTGCTCAGGTGGCACTGTTGTTAATGCGATTTTTTACTGTTGTTAATGGGTTTTTTCAGACTTAATTTTTGAGAGGAGTAGGTTGTTTAAAAATGCTTTACTGATATCTCATGACTCATCTAAAAAGAAAATAGATTAATCATTTTGATTCATCTATAAAGTAATTTGTTAACTGTTACTCCAATTTAAAAGTGAATTTTAATTTAAAAATTAAGCTCAGTAATACTCTATGAGGTTTAACAGAGAAAGTCTTTATTCTTAATGTCATTATGTTCTGATGATGATCAGATTAGACAGTATTTATTCGATAAAGTTGTAATGTTACTTTGTATTTGTCTCAATGCTTCCTTACAGTTTTCATCTCAGAAAATTTCTGGGACCTTAAATACTGTGTTAATAATTTTTCTATAATCTCTATGTTCGTACCATACATCTTTTGAGTTGGAAATTTCACTGTTTTTATCTAATATGATAAGAAGACCTCTTTATATGGCTGGTTACTGATTACTTTCTACTGATTACTGAGACAATCATCCCAGATCTTATGGTTTTGTAGCTAGCCCAGGGAATCACAAAGTTGCTCAAAATCTTTTGTTCATAACATCATTAACTGTTTTTAAATGGCTGAAAGATGTTGGTTCCTAAGTATTATGTAATAAAAACATTCAGAGTTGTTAGGATGAACTGTAAAAACCCTACAGCAGCATCTTCTTTTATTTTCAAAGTACTCTTCTCAGAAATCCTTCTTTTTGGTCCATGGTTTACCATTCCATATGAATAAATTTCAGAATAGTAAATCTTATAAAAGGATTCTTCATTAAACAAATAAAAAGAAAATTTTAAGAGTTGTTTTAGGAAGTTTTTGAATCTTTCTTTGATATTCCCTGAATTAAAATAATCTCAGCTTTCATGTATCTCAGAAGAAAGTATTCTCCAGATAGCTTCTTTTGCACTTATGTATAAATAATGGTTTGATAAGTGAAGATTTTATAATTTTTATCCAAAATTGAAAAACGTACTTGTTGAGAGCCCTTATTAATATATTTTCAGATATATTTAGTAGCTTTAACTGATGCACAATATTTAACATTACATTAATGTGTTGAAGCATCAGGACAAAGTAGAATAGTATTGAACATTCCATTGATTGTCTATGAGTATAGTTTTATTTTTATTTTTTTTATTAATTCCATTGAAAGGCCATCATCTTTTTCATATATTTGGCGATAAAGTGGATAACTATTTCTATCAGTAATGTTTTCATTTAGAAACTTTTGTGTAATTTTTTAAACAGCTCCCTTCTAACCTTGTAAGGAATTTGTCATTCAGAGGTCTGCATGGACTTGTTTATTGTGTGCTTGATTGCAATTCTGTGCAGCAAAGGATCTAATTGTGGATTAGTTGTTTCTGAACTAATAATTGAGTTATTTTTCTTGCTGAATTTTAGTGTCTAACTGTACTAAAAGGCGAGCTCGTGGCAATCCTCTTTTCTGGTGTTCCAGTGTACATTTGATTTTTAATGTCAGAAGTCTTACTTTTAATTAGATCTAATAACTTTTTTTTTAGTTTCAAATGGAAAATTGCCAGCTACTGTATTTTGTGCCTATCTCGGACAGTTTGTTTTTAAATACATGTTTTCTTATGTCTGTTCAATTATAATTGCATGTAAATACATTAAAAAGGTTTGACTGTCCATATCTCTGAGCATAACATGTAGGATTTTGCCATTTTTCATGCATATATCTTGGATCTCCAAAATATCTAGCCAGTAAAATAATGTTTTGTCCTATATCTGGATTTTTGTCAGTGACCACTACATTTTTTAGATGGCTATAACTATCCGTTTTAAACTTGAATTGATTCAGTTTAATGTAGTGTAGTCTTTCAAACTCTGCTTTGGCATAAACATCATCAATGTACTGATTTATAAGATTTCTGTAATGATGATTCTGAATAAAGTCATCTTGAATTGTCATTCTTTAAGAATAAAATGGCGTGTATAATGCCATTTTATTAGAATTAATAACTTGATGGTTTTCTGTTGAATATCCAACATCTCCAAAAGAAAGAATTAAAGGATATTGTAATAGATCATATAAATGATGCAGTACATTGATCTATTTAATGCTAGTGCTGCAATTGTGCAAGATAATATTTCTGTTTTTATATGCTTTCCTTCAGTAGGACAGTGATCTCATTTAGTAATAGAATATTAAAACAACCTTTGTGCTTTCCTATTGGTTTATATCTTGCTCTAATTTTAATTTTAAAATGTTTAACTAGCTGATCATTTTGTACATTGTCCTTTGCAGATTGGAAATTTTTGATATAAGACTTTCTTTGATGTAGTAGTTATTGGATGTCAAAACAAATCTCAGTTAGTTGATTCAAAAATTAAACAAAAATTCTTCATCTCCTGAAAGTAAATCCATAAAATTTCAGTCCTATTTTGTGTTTCATGAAATAAATCACCAGTAAAACTGTATACATGTCCCTGGATTTTAAAAGTGGACATGTATTTATAGTTATAATTATTTTATTGAACTAAAAGAAGTCATTTGAAGGATGACTTATACAATCTCAAATTTGAAACAAAATTTTGATTAAGTCCCTTAAATAAGATTGTAATTGATCTGGCAGCTTCAGTATTTAAGACTTTGTTTTTTCCTATTCTATCGGTATTAATTGAAGTATTTCTCTCTATCGCATTTTAGCTTTATGTAGAATACGTATTTTATAACTTTAATTTTTGCACTTTTCATAAAAATGTGATTATAGCTGTACGTAGACATGCTCTTTGCCTTCCAGTCTAGATGTACGATTTCAGACTTTTTATCAATCTGTGATGATTCAGTTCAAATGCTTTTGAAAATTGCAAAGGTTTGAAATTTGTTTTTTGTTGGTAATGTGTCTACCAATGAATGATTTTCTCCTTTTAGTAAGTTTTTCAGTACTACTTTAATTTTTATGGACCAGATGGCCAGGTTCTTTTTTTAGGTGTTTGAACTATTATTAATGTAATTGTTGTGAATGTTATAAAAGAGTTAGTTTTTAAAATTTGAGCTAAATGAAACCTTCAACTGCTTTCCTGAGACATTCATTACACATATTACTGAGATAGTTTTCTCTGAATGTATTGCTCTTCTTTGTTACAAAGCCCAAGCTAGAACTGTTTATTTATGTATCACATTGATCATTTAACTTTTTCAAATCATCCTGATAATAATGTTTAATGTATTTTAACATTGTAATTATGGTGATGCTTTCAGAATTTTAAAAGAAGAAGCAACGTGATAAAAATGAGACTAATTTTAAATGTAAAATATTTACAAACTTAATTTTGTAATTGTTTGTTTAAAATATGATATAAAATATTTTCTGTTGTAGTTTTTAAACACAGTTGTAGTTAACTTTTATTTAATATTTTTGTTTGTGACACTATTCACTGATGATCTAGATAAAATTAACTGCCTTATAGTATGGAATATTTAAACTAATGGAATTTGTTGTATTTACATTGCTGATATTGATGTTTGATAACATTTTTTATCATTTTAATTATGATGTAATTGTGCGGTAAACATAATTTCAACAGTTTTGTGAATAATAAATATTAAGAATCTTGAATAAGAAAGTAAGCTGCTTTCCTATAATCTGATAGTTTGCAATGCTTGAAACACCTTTTAGGTATAACAGTCTGAAAATATAGGGTCATGAAGTAACATTGAATTTAACTTTCAAAACTTATTTAGTTATTATAGATGTTTAAAACAATACTATACAAAGTTTTCCTTTGCTGAATGCAGTTTTCATTTATTAATGACCATAGTAGTTTGTAAAGTTTAAAAACCAATAAAATTTTTTAATTTTTTTTTTAAGTAAGCCAAAAAATCCTTTAATATGAACCTAACTGATATAATGAGTAATTACATTTTGAACACAATTTAATGTTTTTTTATTTATTTATTTTTGCATAAATAATTTTTTCTTTTAATAATGCATGTCAAAGGGTCAATTTAATTCTGGTACCTTTTTTGAAATACAACCACTTTTTCTTTTAAAATACTTGTCTAGCAGAGTTCAAATGCAAACATCTTTAATACTATTTGGTGCATGCCTTCTATGGTTTGGCTGGATAACTCTTTTTGTATTAGAAAAACATCAAAAAAAGTTAACTAAAACAGAATTGCTCCAGTAACTGGCAGTACTAGCTGCATAGCTAATGCCAGAATTGTACAATCTGCAACTGTAGTCTTATTCCAGGAGTTCTAAACTTGTATGCAGCTAAACAGACATAACAAGAGTGGAAAGTTCTTTTTTGAAAAATACTACCATAGATGGTTCTAATCAGTCATCACAAAAATGTGCATCTTGCCATCTCAGATTCAATGGAGCCAGACACAAAAAAGACATCGAGTCAGTCAGATGACTCTAGAAATTTAGAATTAAAACAGAAACTAAAATTTTTAAATAAATATTTTTTAGGAACAATAAATGTAAATTTGCTTTTAAAAATCTGTAAACTCTTGGAATTAACAAAATTATTAAATAAATTCTGAATTAAAATTTGTGCAATCCAGGAAACGAGATTCCAGTGAAAATAACTTTAATATCGAAAATGTTAAAATGTTAAAAGTAAAGCCAGCAGAAAAAATTAGGGCACAAAGAATCTAAATGTTTCAGAACTGCATTCTTAGTTGATAGGCAGTATGAAAATAATACATTATTTTCAAGTTAATTTTTTGCCATGAACCTATAAATTATGATAGCATTTCTAATCCTGAAAAAGTGGAATTATACCGGGAAACTTTAGAAAAAAAAATGGGAAAAATTAAATAAAAAACGTGTTAAAATTCTGCTTGCAGATTTTAATGCACAAATTGGGAGAGAAGAAGAAGACTGAGAATAAAAAGGAAAGAAGTTTGCAGACAAAAAGACAAATTCAAACGGCCAAAGATTGATCACAATTAAACATTTGGATTAAAGCTAATATCGACAAGATTAAGAAGAAAACTTCCAAAAAATTGCAAAACTTGGAAGAGTCTGAACAAGGAGTTTGGAGAGTTCCAATTAGTTCACATTGCAATTTCCAAAAAAAAATGTAAAAGAAATTTTAAACGTCAAAGTTAGAAAATTGGATTTCGATTACAACCATTATTTATTACAAATTAAATTAAAATTCTTACCAAAAATTAAAAATATTAAGAAATCAAATAGTATTAAAAGATTTAAATTTAAAGAAAGAAACCACTAAAAATTTTAAAAACAAAATTTCTAATATCAAGGGGACAGTTGGAATGAAATAAAAAGTAAATTAAATCCAGAGAAGAAACTTTTCCCAAGCCAAAAGAAAGAAATAAGCTTGGTGGAATATACCTGTGAAGAAGTTCTTGTTTATAACTCTAGCTGAACAAAAAAAAAAAAACTCTAAAATTTGGTTAGAAATTATAAAAAGGATAGCTTTAAAATTTTTAGAAAAATAAAGATGCTGAGAAATAGAAGAGAGTTTCATTAAAAATAACACTAGCAAATTTTACAAAGTTTTTAATTTTAAACTTTCCACTTTTAACCCAATCTCCATAAACTTTAAAAAAAGAAGAATTATTTGGAAAAAGTATTAAATTGCTTGGATATCAAAGAAACTTAATTTTATTAAAAATAACAAAAAAAAGTTAAAAAAAGAAAAATTTGCAACCTCCAGATTTAAAAGAAACTAAAAAGATCATTAAATCTTTAAAGAATAACAAACAATTTGGGAGGATTGAGTAGTAGCAGAAATTCTAAAGTATGTGAGCAATGAATTAGGCTCCAAACTGGAACCATTCTAAAAGAAATCTGGGATAAAGAGAAAATCTCAACAGAACAGAAAAACATGTTAGTTCATCCACTCAATAAAAAAGGAAATAAAACCAGATATTCATAATTACAGAGGGATCTCACTTCTACCAGTTCTGTATAAAATTCTGTCCAAAGCCTTGCTAAACAGAGTACAGCTGATAATATAAAAAGAAATAGATGAATACCAATGTTTTAGACCCAGAAAAAGTTGCGTGGAACAAATTTTACAGTACCAGGAAATTAGAAACTCATTAATTATAATATTTATAGATTTTATAGATTCCATACATCGCAAATCCTTGTTTAGAATACTAGAATTTAAAATAGACACAAAAACAGGAGTTCAAAATAGAATCTCTTGGAGATTTTTCTAAACCATTTGTAATAAAAATAGGTGTCGGAGAAGGATATGGACTTTCTCTGATCTTCTTTAACTGCACTCTAGAAAAAGTAATTCGAGAATGAAAAATAGAACTCAAAAAACTAAATATTGCAGAAAATGTGAAAATAGAATATAACAACAAATTTATGTACACAACCTTATTGGCCTTTGCAGATGATATTGTGATATTTGCAAAAGACATGGATGAGGCTCTGACTAAAATTCAGAAATTAAGTGAATGTACTAATAAAATAGGCCTACAAATTTCTTTAGAAAAGACAAAATGGTTTGTTCTCCGATGATAAAAGAAATAAATTACAAACATGAAAAATTCTCGAAAATCGGGAAATTAAAAGAGTATCAAAATTTAAATATCTCAGAGAAGTAATAATGCCAAATGCTCTAGAAAAGGAAGCGCTAAAAGAGTGAATGCAGAAAATGGCATTAATGTTCAACTTAATATGAAATTTATATAATAAAAAATCACTTCATATAATGCTAAACTCTGACATTACAAAACAGTTATTCTTCTGGAAGCATTATATGGCGCTGAGTGTTTACAAAATTTTTCAAAAAAGACTTTTCTAAAATATAAAAAGAAATTTTTAAGAAACATATATGGACCTGATTACTAAAAAAAATGTATAAACTAAAAAGTGAAACGGAAATTTATAAAAATACAGCAAAAATAAGACACCATTCAGAGAAGAAGATTACAATTTTACAGACATTTATACAGAATAGTTGAAAACAGATTAACAAAAAAAATATTTTACTTTTATAACAGTAGAACTATTAAAACTAGCTGGTTTAATAAAGTAGAAAATGATTTTAAAACTCTCCGAAGAAATCTGTTTAGAGACCAGTGTAGAAGATTAATCAAAGAATCTTAAGTTTTTAGAGAAGAAGGATAATAGAAGTGAAGGAAGAAAAACAATAAAGTGAAAAAATAAAAAAATGTTGGGAAAACAAAAGAAGTTCCAAACTACTGTTATCATGTAAATGATCCTTAGTGGTCTGGACAAACAAAAAATAAATAAATATTTGTCAAAGAAAAAATAAAAATATTTTGGTCCTTATGAGATGTAACTCGCTCACAAAAAAAAAAAAAAAAAAAAACTTGGTTACCAAACCACCTTAACAACTGGTAGTTCCTGGTAGATTTGATCTTCTATTTGGTTTGCAGTCCCTATTGTGGATTGATTGTTCATTGTTTCAACTAATGGCTGAAGCTTCTGCTAAGTTTTCCTGTTGTATCACTTCCTACTTGGCTTCTGACTCCTCCAGTAAAAAAAAAAAAAAAAATGATAAATTAGATAAATTGTAAAAAATTACTATGTCATATTTATAAAATGCAATTTATTATTACTTCGCTAAATTTACTTTGGTTAATTTTTTTCTTTTTTGGGATCATAAATAATCTCTGGATTAATCTAATTTATTTTGTCTACAAATATTTATATAGATTTTTAATGGATTAACTTATTTCAGTTGGCTCCAAATATTCAGTTTTCACATGAAGAAATGGAAAAAGTTGAAGCTGTTTTAAAGCAATTATTTCGTGAGTGGAGTAAATCTGGACAAGAAGAAAGAAATGCTTCATTCCAGCCTATTCTTGATGAAATTGCAATTCATTTTCCCAAAGATAAATGGTAATAATAGCTTAGAAAAATAGCAGTAGCTTATATTATTTTGTTAAAATGTATTATTAATTAATGTTTTTTTTTTCGTTATCCATGTTTAATACCTTAGCAGAGATATCTGTTTTGTTAGAATGGATCTTTTTTATATAAAAATAATTAAGAATTGCATGGATGTTTGTTATCTGTCTTAGAAAAAAGTATGCTATTCTACTATTACAGTCTGTTGGTGGATAATGAATTTAATATTTTGATAATGCCTTTGGGTATATTTAAAAAAAATAATTACAGATTCAAGAATGATTTAAGTTAAATGTCTTTCTTCCCTAAGCCATTCAGTAACTCCAAATTTCACTTTTGCAGTAATTATATTTTAATGTGTTTTTTATGTGTACATTTTATTTTAGTAAAAACATATATCTCTACAGATTTAATTTTTTAATTGTTCTTTTATTAAAAAAAAAAACACTATTCTGAAGAACCAGAGATGTTTTGCAACAGCACTAAACAGAGACAAGAAAAAAATAACTATTAATAATTAATTCTAATAAAGCGACTGGTAATACATTTAGTTCTTTATTTTATTATTCATTTGTTGATTATCAAATTAATATTATTTCTAAATATTTTATTAAATTAAATTCTTTAATATTACATGATATTACAATGTATGTTACGGTATTAAACAATTTTCATTGTTTTGTAGAGAAAGATCAACACAGTTAAATCAATTTTTTTCATTCTGAATTGTATACAATTCTGTGAAGCTTGTTGTTTTAAAAAGAATCAGCCTTTTTTTTTGTTGTTGTGAAGCAGTTCTGGAGTTAGAAAGACAAGCTGTAGTACAGTTTTGTTATGGTAACAGTAGTGTTACACTTAAATAATCTTTTTCTAGCCTTCCTGTTAACTGAAGTTTTCATTGTAGTTTCATGAAGTAGTCATGTAATAAACAACTTTTTAAAAGTGGTTGAACTTTGACAAAACATAAACATCATTTAAGTGGTCTGGTAAAATAAGCAGACCATGTAATGTTGATTTTTGAAAATCTCATAATTAAATGATGTAAGATTTTTGATTGACCATTTGAGAAATTCTGATTTCTGGTTTTAGTGAAGGTTCAGTATATGCAATTTTAACAGATGATATAAGCAGTCACAGAGTTGCTTAAACATTTTATCCAAAGTGCTTTTATGTGACAAAAAGATTATCAGTCTGATATTGCTCAGGATATTCTTTATTGCACAGTGAGTGATTTTTTTCTCTTGCAAAATACAGATTTTTGGAAATTGCATTACTGGGAACTTCATTATGACACTGACTGGCCGATAAATAAATGGCTGTGTATGATGTTGATCCATTCCTTACACCTCCTCTCTGTTTAAATATTAGTCATGTTTCAGTTTGAGGATAAATATATCTGTGATAAAATATCAGATTTTTTTAAAGTATAGCTTGTGCAATTACTTATTTTTTAATTGTTAATGAACATAATCTCAAAAATATTTTATTAGATTTTCTGAATCAATTTATAGATTTTTGCTCACAGAAATTATTTGAGCATTGAAAGATCGAGGCTCATGTTTTCAAATTAAAGTATATTCTGTAAGACCTTGTGTATAATAGTAATTTGTGAACCCTCAACCCTCAAATTTTTTATACCTTGTCCACCTGTCTACTTGTTTATAATTTCTAACATTATCGTCTTTTATGATATGTCAGTATTAATATTTTTTTTAATATAAATTTTTGCAATTTTAAAAAAATATTTTATGTTGTATTTTAAGTAGTTCTTACCTTGTTTATATTTTTTTAGGATATGATAGTTTTGAAAACACTCCCTAGGAGCTAGGAGTGTTTTGAAAAACAACAGGTTCCTGTTGTGTGAAGTCTGAGATTTAATAGTTTTAAACTAAGGTTATAACTTGATCAACAGAATTCATGTTAAGGTTAAGAAGTGGACACACATAGCCTAAGAAGTAATTTTGTTGCTGTAATAACATGCAATGAGGTTCATGAATTAGTTCAAAAAAGTAATCAAAGTAGAGCAGCGCAAATTAGTGTTTTAATGAAAGTCGGGGCTGTCTTTGCAGTCGAGTTATAGTTCAAATATGCGAGCAAGTATCAACTGACATTTGAGTAAAACTGGATTGTGGCAGTGAAGGTCTCATGTGACAGTTGAGGACTAAGGGTTTGGTTATGCCGAGTTATTTTTCTTTTATTTATTTGAGAATACTTTTAGGTGTATTGATGGTTTCTGTTCTTTCTTTTTAATAGATGATAAGTAATTTAACTCTTTATTTTTTTCAGTGTTCCTCATAAAATAAATGTTTTAGTGCCTGGAG
The DNA here is from genome assembly GCA_010016005.3 of Zanna intricata. Lineage (NCBI taxonomy): Eukaryota > Metazoa > Arthropoda > Insecta > Hemiptera > Fulgoridae > Zanna > Zanna intricata. Next base: position 13,361 of record JAAAKQ030098153.1, read on the forward strand.
CAGGTCTTGGTCGGCTGGCATTTGAAGTTGCAAGACTTGGCTATTCTTGTCAGGGAAATGAGTTTTCTCTCTACATGTTGTTCGCATCAAATTTTTTGCTCAATAGGTATGTAATAATCAATGGTTTTTTTTTTTCTTTAATGTGACTAGTGAAAAAGAAAAGCTAACTTTGACGTAATATAAATTTATCCCTTACCACACTTAGTGTCATCTTCGAGGACTAAAAGAATTAAAATGTGAATCCCTATCAAGTAATATCTTATTTTAAACATCTCTTGTAGTGAAGGAAAGCTACTGAAGGCAGAGGCTGTATTTCCTCTGTGTACATTTTCTATACAGCATTTTTATGCTTAATTAAACTGTTAATTATCACTACTAATGATACTAGACTGATAGAAACTCTGAAGTAGTGATGAAAAACTATATTTAGTTTCTGGTGAAAGTAAATATCTGGGCAGATATTCTTGGAACCAATTAAAAGGACCTCTTTATACGGAAGGAAGCATAATAGTCTATCGGTATCTTCTGGCTAACAAGTATTCCTGTTATTTTGTATTCAGTTAATAAATATGTTCATAATACACAATGGTTCTAATCTATCGGAGCACTAACTTGCTTCAATTTAAATGCAGGTTAATTCATGAACCCATTTCCACAGGGATAGACAGATGGGTAATGTGAAATAGAATGGTTATTCCACTTTAGTATATTATGTAGAATTATTTAAAAACCACGGGTTATAAAACAGCTGAAATTATGTAAATGATGTGAGATTTTGTTTAGCTGAAGAGTCACAGTTACTCTTAAGGGATATACTGTAGAATGCATTTGATTGTTAAAAATATAAATTGGCTTTGTCAAACTGTGGAAGAAATTTTTAAATGCTTACTGTAGAAATAACCAAGTAAGTTTTATTTTATTCATTACTTTTAAGTGTGTTAGTGGCCATGTCAGATTGTAATGTATTAAATGTAGAATCGAGGCATAACATCAACATCTTTACGTACTGTGCTGTACAATTTAAAAAAAATAGCTGTATAATAATCACCCTTATTAAATTTTCTAAAAGAAAGAACTTTTAGTTTGTTTTGTTAAATTTAAAATTTATGGTTT
>JAAAKQ030098164.1:0-14472 GCA_010016005.3 Zanna intricata
CATGCCTGACCGGGATTCGAACCCGGGACCTCCGGATGAAAGGCCGAGACGCTACCACTCGGCCACGGTGGCCGGCCGGGAGTGGTCGACCTGAGATTGTACAAGACTACACTTCATTCATATTCATACAGGTCATCCTCATTCATCCTCTGAAGTAATACCTTACGGTAGTTCCGGAGGCTAAACAGATAACGAGAGAGAGAGCCAGTTCGCAGTTCTTTAAGTATGTAACTTAAAGAATGATGTAAACGGTAATATAGAATTGCGCATTGTTGATCAGCTCTTGTTATTTTAATGCCAACTTTGAAGTAGTAATTTTTCAAATAATTTATTATATTTCTGTCAATAGAAAAATATTGTTATTTAAGTAATTTTTATTTTACAATTGTGTAGTTTCCAGCCTTTTTTTTTTGACAGCAATTTTTGTTTTAAAAAATATTTCATATCACAGAAAAGAATTTGTTTTTTGTTTACATTAAAAAAATACTTTTCTGGAATATGTGTTATTGTATTGTATTTGTAAATTAAATTCAATTATTTTTTTTATTCAACTTATACCATTTTTTTAATAATTAAATTCTTTACAAGTTTAATTTAAAAGTTTTGTGTTTATTATTCATTTAACAAAGTTATTGTACGTTAAACATGGTTTGACAAATGGTTAAAAAAAAACATGGTTTTTTTACCACAATATATTTGTTTTCACCTCAGATTTCTCAAAACCTACTGCAGATACGGTTCTGAGACCTATTTTATTCGATTTTTCATGTGAAAAATCATAAGAAATCATTAATTCTGTCTGATAATAAACGTTCTAAAAAATTAGCACGACCTCATTTTACCGGATACCTGAAATCTGAGTGAAATCTGTTATTAGCTGTAAAATCGCAAGCGAAGCATTTTAAGACATATGTTTATGTAAATGTTTCCGTTATTTTCACGAGTAGAATAGGTTATGAGTGTCCTGGTAGAACTTTGTGATACTCTTATATATATCATTATTTTTTTTTTTTTAATATATATTTACACCAAAATCCATGAACTTGATTTTTTCTATATCACGTGTTAGACATTCGATGTCGATTCTAATAATTTTCAGATTTTGTTGTAAGTTGTTTCATGTAAGGCATAATTATTATTTAATATTATAAACATTTTTGTGTGAAAGTTTACATTTTATTATTAAGAGTTATAAAAACTATTTTTTATTAGATGCTAGCTTTAATTTAACCATGAGTATTTTGTTCAGTATATTTTTGTAATATAAAAAATGTGTTTGTGGTGGTGTGTGTGTGTGTGTGTTTTTTTTTGTGAGTATAAATGAAATAAATAAAAAGATAGTGAAGAAGCATGATGGATAAATATACTAGAGTACAATGTCTGCCAAGAATTTTAAATAAAATATCATTCCTTGTGTGTACAATATCCCGGATGATATATACATGGAGTTGTGTAGAGGTAGAATTTTGTGTTGTGTTATATTTGTGTGCGTGTGTTGGGGGGGAAACGACACAAAGTGTGTCTCGGTGAGTAGAGGAAGAGGAGAGGGAGCATATCTACAGTTCCCCTGAGGCACCAAAGGGGAGGAGGTTCCCAGAGTTTTAATAATGCGACAAAAGTTGCCGTCACTACGAGGCGTAAATGAAAATTCTGTCAAGATGTTCAACTGCAGATCTTCTTATTGTAGCAACACGTGCTGTGCGGGGTAAGGGGTTATATTTACGTCGGAGAAGGGACGGTAAATCGGGGTCGGGGAAAGTGGTGAACAGCAAGGAGCAAGGAAGGTTCTCGTCGACTTCATATTAGGAGGAAACGAGCAATACAAAGTGACATCTGTCACTCTGTACTGCTCAACAAAATTCACGAGATACTACTGTATGCTGCTGTACGATGTACCTTAATCTTCATATTTCTTTTATTCAACACCGATATTTGAAATGTAGCGTTTCACGATTGTTATTTTTGATTAAAAAATAATTTTTTCTTTTATTTAAGGAAAGCTCTCAAAAAATTAAAAACTGGGAAAAAACTCTTTTGTACTAGTAAATTCTTTTTAAAGTAACCTTCATATTAAATCCGTTACTACATGTTTAAAAAAAAAAATATTACTTTAATAAAGTTGCTCAATTCCTATATTAAACAGATATTTTATATTTTTACCCAATTTAAAGGGGAAGTTACGACTGAAAACAAAATTAATTTGTTAATTTACATTATCTATCTCAGTTTTTCTTATGACTGTGACTCATAAAAAAAAAAAAATTAGATAACTGATTCACCAATCACAGTTGAGTAATGCTAAGTAATTATCCAACCAGTCTCTTGATAAACAGTAAAAAACCAAATTAAACCTGAATTTCACATTCATTTCGGTGAGTTGAGATCTACTGGTTTGCAATAATATACCTGTATTCGGCTAGATAAAGAAGGAAATCACTTCAGTCTTAATGGTTTTTTTTTTGTAAATTTGCTTGGGATACTTGTTTTTGTTTATCCCTAATACTTTCCTCGAACAGAGTTTTAATAATAGTTTCTTTCAAGAATATTCTACCGGTTGACACAAAGTCGTTGCCCAGTGAAGTGTTACTGATATTTTTGTTAAAGACCTTGGTAACTCTAATTGGGGATCATCGATTTTGGGGCTCATCAGTTACCTAGAAGAACTGTTATAGGTGAGGTTATTCGTCTTTATTTCTCTTCCCTCTTTGCCTTTTCTTTAACTCTTTATTTATTAGAGATGATGTATGGGTTTTGGATTGGCACTGTCTGGATCCGTTTTAATGATTTATGGTGTTGTAAAATTTTCGGCAAGAGAGGGTTCAGCCTGTATCCAAAGATTTTCTTTTAATGTTTTCTCTTTTAACATGGTGGATAAACAAAAAATTCAACCGGTAAATGAGTTAACCTGGTTGAAAAGGCTTTAAGTTTAAGGCTAAAATTTTTTAAGGTTAAGAAATACACCTAATGTTTTGAAATAGTACATTCTTAGTTTATGATAAAACCTCATACAGGGGAAAAAGTAATCGGACTTTAAACAGAACCATGAATATTAGATTTAATTCTGTTAATATATACTAAATAATCCTATTAATAGAGTGTAAATAAAGTACTGCAACAAGAGTCTTGTGGAGGATTTTGGAGTTAGTCATTCTGAAAAATTAATGTGTTGTGTAGTTAGTCATTCAGAAAAGTTAACGTTATGCTAACATGTTGAAATGTTACATTAATCTTTGGTTCATAAATTTATTTAGTTGATACCACCTGGCTTGTAAAGAAATATCGATAAGTTGAATCCTAAGTTCACGAAACAAAAATATATTCTCAATTTGAACCCATCAACAAATATAGGGCAGCAACAGAATCAAAAGCTGATGATAGTAAAGATTACACATATGGACTTCATCTGGCTGTATTATTTCACTAGATAAGGCAAAACAGGTTAATTATCTATCGTACTCCTCAACGTTTATGTACTCCATGATGCTAAATAACTTTTATTATTCCACCTATTTTTTATCTGTATTCTTAGAAGGAAGAAGCGCAACTGCACTACCCGTCTACTAATCAAGCTAAAGGTTATTTTAATTCGATGTTTATATGGAAATAAATATATTAAAGTACATTCTTGAAATAGTATATTTGTAAAGATATCACGCAATATACATAATAGTAAGTTCTGCTTTTCAACTTTTGTCTCGCGTTATTGTAAAGAAATTGATTCCTACTTATAACGTTAAATAATGTGCAAATTCAATAGTGTTTTATTTGAATAGATTATATCTTATAATCTTTTAATCTTATATTGCTAGTAAATATTTTAAAAATATAAATTAATATAGTGTTTTCTTCCCGAATGTATTTAGTAAATAGTTATTACTGAATTTGTATTATATGGATCTGTGTTTATATAAAGAAAGATATTGAATAGTCTTATAATAATTTATAAAGATGTGTGATCAATAATAAATTTTCAAAATAAATAAAAAAGATATAAAACACATTTTATAATATTATGAAAACAAAGAATGCAAAGGCCGGTCGTCGTCGGTTGCGATGAACGTATTTAATTCCTCCTCAAGCTAATTAGTTCTTAGAATAAGAAAATTATCATTTTCTCCAGCCTGTTTCCCCGAATGTAATATTATTATCCAGGACTCAGGATATATTCTGGACCGGGAAGATGGGATCGGTTTACATTAGTACAGGGAAGTTAATTAAATAACAACAAAGGAAGATTTACAATTAATATGCCTGGCTTCTAATCCTCCAGAGAGCGAATGAGTTAGCCTGGCTTGCGAATGTTTGATAAAGTCTTAAAATTCTTCAAAACGTCTTGTATCTCTCTCTCTCTTTCTCTCCCTCTTGTCCCTCCCGCCTCGATCTCTCTTTCTTTCTTACTCTCTCTTTACTAGGAGAGCAAATTAATTAGTGTATTCAGAGAGTGCGCTTCTCTTATAATTGATATTAATTATGCCTTTCTTTAAAGATATCTTGAAGGAGCGACATCCCGGGATTATTCCTGCGCCAGGAAACAAAGGGCCTCTCATTTGCTCGACGAAAATCACTCCGTCCTTAAGAGGAGAGCCCTTTTGTTCAAGAGCTAAGCGCCTCGTTTCTACCAAGACATATTCGGCTTGATCCTTCTTCTCGTTGATTCACTCGCTCGCTTCTAGCGGTCCACTGAACTGTACACCGTGTGTTCGCATCTTGACTCTTGCTTTAAAATCAACCAGCTTATTAAATTCAAATAAACCCAGACAGATTTCACTCATTAAATAAATAAATAAAATAAATATGTTAAATATCTTTATTATTCTGTCTGCTTTAATTTGTTTTATTGTTATTATTACTACTCTACTTCTATTTGGATTATTATAGGTACAAATTGTTTTTATTTAAGCAATGAGGACTTAATTTATAAAAAATTTTTTTAAAATTATTATTACTATTACTATTACCCCCTATTATACTTATACCTAAAATGATAATTGCAATTAATTCAAAAACACTACCGAAAAACCTTAAAACATGATTAAAAAAAAATTTTGTGATTTAAAAACATGTGATCAAGACATACGATCAAAATTTTTTCTGCAGATTAAAAATCAAAAAATGAATTAAAAAAACAAAATAGAACTCACTATGTAGTTCAATTTCTTGTCATCATACCCTCCCTCCCTTTGTCCCCTTCTAAATTACTTTTATCCACGTTACTTCTTAGTTTATTTGTTTAGCCTCCGGAACCACCGTAAGGTATTACTTCAGAGTATTAATGAGGATGATATATATATATATATATATGTGTGTGTGTGAATTCAAATCAAGTGCAGTCTTGTACAGTCTCAGATTGACCATTCCTAAATGTGTGGTTAATTAAAACCCAATCACCAAAGAACACCAGTATCCACGATTTAGTATTCAAATCCATATAAAAATAACCATCTTTACTAGGATTTTATCCTTAAAACTTTCGAGTTAGAAATCAGTTAATTTGCGGTGACGAGTTCACCATTGAATAACTCGATTGGTTTTTCAGATTACTTAATTACAGTTTTATCCTATAACAACGCTTAGTAAAAAAAAAGAAACTAATTTCAATTCATTATGTTGAAGTAATAAAATGTCAGATAAAAATACGTATAAGTTAGAACGTCTTCTATTTTAAATTTTTTTCTTGATAAAAATTGTATATTATGAGCAATTGACAATTTTTATCGTATTTGTATCATACTGACTATGATCTGATTGCTCTCAATCTTGACAAATATATTTACAAAAAAAGTAATTTTATACATCTTAAAGTAGGAAGAGTAGAATGATTTTAGAAAACTAATATATTTTTTAAAGATGTACTCCATTATTAATTTTAAAACTATTTCAAATGAAATTGAAATCTAATGTGGACAACACATGATTTCCTTTTACACCAATTAAATTGTATATAAACATTTTTAAAATGAATCGTACATAAAATTTAATTTCATTAATATAATTTCTGATATTTTTTTCATATATATTTATTGTTATAATTAAATAATTATTTACCGTAAACTTTTTTTTTATATAATAATTATTAATAAAGCAACATATTTAAATTTAAAAAAAAAATAAAAGGAGATGAAGTCTGATTTGAACTGATGTGTACCCTTATAAGATCCAAATATTTCATTAATTTAAATTTTATTCGGCTGTTACTCTCGAACCAGTGTACAAGAAAATAAGAATTGAAATTTTTTTATTAAATGCCATCCCAAATCTTCCAATTTTTTTCAATCAATTTTCTATATATGTTTAAAACAATAGAGCGCTGTAATAAAAATGTAAAAATAAAGCCAGCTTACCAAGCCTACTTTAATATGTAAACATATAAATACATGCATATATAAACTATTTTTAACCATTTTGGTTTTTACATACTGGCCTAAAAATGTTGAGAATACAAGAATTAGGACAAGAGTTTTTGTCGAAATACACAATTTATAATTTTTGGATTGATATCAATATTCTTTCATTACTACTGATATATAGTTGGTAGAAGTAAAAATGGAAATTTTTTTTTTATCTGGAATTTATGAGACAGTAAAGTCTATTTTTAATTCTGTTTCACAACTATTTTTTTATCTGTGCTTATTATTTATAAAAATAAAGAATAATGATGAAATTAATCGAATTAAAAGCTTACATATTTTATCATTTAACGTTTATTACTATTATTGATCTTATTAATTTTCTTCTCCTATCTGACTGTAGACTATTTATTTATTTAATCTACATAATTATTCATCTTCTTAATTTAAATTATATAGCCGATTTTAAATAAATATAATCCTCTGTTAAATCAACAAACAGCACGGTGGTATTGTAAATTCCAAACCGAAAATTGGCCCTGACAACGTAGACTAATGAGAAATTGGCATAGATAATAAATCTCAACGACTAAAAGTAATTTTGTTCTAGCGGATGGGTTGAATGTAACGAAAGGCCTAAACTACATCGCTCTACAGAAAGAGGTGACATTGTTTCGCGACAATGCATATTACAAGAGTTAAACAAAGGATAGAATGGGCAGAGTTTGGTAGGAACAGAGGGAGGGATGAAAAAGAATTACAGAATGAATGTTAAGTTAAGGAGAGAGAGAAAAGATCTAATTAATGCAATGACAGACTTGTAGTCTGGCCGGACGGTATGTACGGAATCCAACATTAAGCTTAGTATATATAGCCGGGTCAGGGTGCGTCTATCAGCGAGAATATTGCGTCCTGATTGGCCTGGACATGAGCCAATAGCTCCTATTTCTAAGATAAGATTAAAGCTTCCTTACATTACAATACGATCTATCGCGTTTAACAACTCTTCATCGTTTTTACATTCCGGTACTCGCATTCACAAGCTCATTCAATAATAATTAGACAACCGTAATATTTATTCATTCATATTTTAACCAATCTTCACCATCGTGAGGCTCTTTTTTTTAAATAAAATAAGTGGATATAATAATCTGAATTTTTCTTATAGAACTTTTGAAGATAATAATATTTGAAAGTTAGAGTTAAAAAACTTTTTATTAAGGAACAGTATATTGATTTAAAAAATGTCATCCCCACTCTTTTTTTTTTTGAATTTAAAGAATGCCGCATGTAAAGAACCTGACGTACAAGAGTCGTTTCTCTGAGAGTAAAGGTATTTGTTTTATAACTAATTTCTTTTTCAAAGAAAATAAAGATATCACTCCTAAGATCGATGATCACTTGTATTTTGCTGCTTTCATGGTAAATATAATAATACATTCGGTTCAGAGAAGAAGATAACGTGAAACAAGGTTCCTAATTAATCATAGTAAACCTGTCGTGGGATACTGGATGTTACTGGAAACGGCTATGCCATTTTTGGAAATGAGTTACATTGTTTTTTTGCGTAACTTTCTTTCTTGAAATGGTGCGTTTTGCGATAGGTTGGTCAGATTTGATTTGATTGATTCAGGCTTTTATTAGTGTAGAGCCACTTATGCGTGTTTTATCCACATCAGGTACGAAGCTGAACCTACCAAATTAGCCACAGAGCTTGAGAGGATCAGTTTTGGTTTTGATCTGTAAGTTAATTAGAAAACCAATAGAGAAAGGAACTTACTTTGCTATGTTCCATTCCCATACATAGCAAACTGATTTCCACGGGTCCCATAGGTTCTATAGCTTTCCATAGCTTGCGTAGATTCTTGATCCTGTGGATATTGACTGAGGGAGGCTAATGCTGTTATAGATTTGTTGACAGAATAGCAACCCGGGTAGCAACCCGCCTGATAGCCATTTTGGCGTCGAGTTCCGGTTGGCTTAGGTATTCGCTGTTAGGATGAGAACAGATGTGTGGAGACTTCTGTGATGCAGCTGCGGTGTTGGGAAGGATGTAGGCATTGACCTTACTCTCGAATGTAGACAAGAGCAGAGAGAAATTTCATTAGACGCTTATTAAATTTGTGGATCTTTGAGTAAATTGAATTGTAGGACAAAATAGTAATTGTTATGATCAACACCCTGTTTTGTTGGTATGAGGATAATATTTTTGATGTTTAAAGAATCACTCAAGTAATGATCTGAGTGCATAATCTAATTGAAGGTAGGTAGATACAGAAAGAGTTTTTCTGAAACCTTTGTTAGAGGAAGACACAGAGATCGTGCTTTCGGGAATTTGTTTATTTGATAATTGAGTAGTAGTTGCACTTAATACGTGCATACGAAAGCGATATTGTAGGTTATGTTTTTACAACCAATGCAAATGTCTGCAAATGTGGTACCAATGTGAATCAAATCTCTACAAATGTGAATCAATGCAATCACGCATAGAACCGTGCATTATACATTTATGTCTGCCTAGGCATTTGCATCGGTGTTACACTAGCAGAGACCAAATTGATGACTGTGTTGTGTTATCCAGTTTAAAGGTCTAAAAGACGATCTCCAATAAAGCTCACTGGGCTAGGAACGAAAGGGGTGTGTTGCCGACCGTCATCATCACAAGACTATGTCTTCCTCTATAGAGTCAGGGTGTATGTGTGTGTGTGTGTGTGTGTGTGTGCGTGCGTGTATGTATAATTAAACTTGTGCTTATCGTTTCACAAGAAACAAATCAGTTTTTAAAAATAAATTTTTATAGATATGTGGAGTGTAATTTATTGTAAATTTATTTAAACTAAATATTATAATATAATATTTTTCTATTATTAGAAATGAAAACGTCTATTATTACCCTTAAAAGGGTACAAAACGAATATGTGATTCATATTGTGTGACAATTATGTATAATACAGTACACTTACAAAAACATTTGTCTAAAATGTTAAAGATTATCTCCGTTAAGGATATAAAACCAGGGAGAGCAGTACCGTTACGATAAAATTGGTGTAAAACAAATAGATTAATAGGATTTTAGTTTACGTGTTTTTTCTTCTATGAAATTCATTTCAAACATTCTTTACTGTAAACTACTGAATATATTCCATTAATTACTTTAATTAAAATATACCATAGGAAAAGAATAAGTTATTACATTTAAAAAAATTTTTTCCATTCATTTTTAAAGAGCTTTTCTTGTCTTATTTGATTCGTTGTAATTTTTTTAACCATAGTTTTTTTTGTAGAAACTGAAGATTAAATTATTTATATGAATGAATGGGAAATTCAATATTAAATTTTTTTAAACTTTGTTGGAGTTTAATTGAAGACAATGATTCGGTATGATCAAGATCAATTACCAGTTATATTAGGCATGTTAACTCCCCATCTATAATATTGATCGGGCTTAAACAAAATAAATAAGATTTTATCAGTTTTTATTCAGAGATTGAGACCGACTTGCCGTACTCATTTCTTTCATTTTATTTCTAATCTCAAAATCTCAAAAATCTATACTGGTTAGTACTCCTGCTAGAAATTAAATTTATTTCTTTTTCGGAATACCTCATTTACAAACTGGAAATCCTGAACTTTTCCTGAAACATTATTATTTTAAAATAACAATGTAACTTAATTAAAGTTACAAATTAACCAATAACCCATAAAGTTTCAAAGTTATTTTCCATAAATGGTCTGTTTCGATGACACTACCTTTAAAGATGTGTTAAATATAATGATATTGAAAACGTTTTCAATATTTTAAATCGTATAGTTTTTAATTCAGTCATAAAACATGAACAAAATTACAAATTAATCGAAAATACAAACATTAGTAATGTTATTCATAATATGATATTTATTAATTTAGTAGGATGTGTTATGAGAACAGTTTTAATGCATAAAATTATAAAGAATAAAAAAAAAAAATTTCAACGGTTCCACAATCAGATGACAAGACTATACGAGATGTAATTCTGTCGACAACTCGGCGCCGGGTACTTGTTAACTGGTTTCCACGACAAAAAAAAAAAAAAAAAACATGAAGTAAAAAAAAAAAAATACTCAAACAAAAACCAAGTTGGCGCGACTTATTTATTTTATTTATATACTATAGAAAAATATTCTAAATCATTTGTTGACTAATCGAACTGAAAATTATAAATGAACCATTTAAAATATTGTTCCAATATTGTATTGTTCCAGACTGTATTCATTAAATTGCATAGTGGATGATATGGGTTGTTGTTATCCTTATCTAACTTAATGATGAAAGACAATACATTACCTATTCTGTACGTAATATTCCGTTCATAGATTAACTAATTATGATCTTGAATCTTGCTTAAATAACTGACCGAACCGACGTTTTCGTTTAATAAAACTTTGAAAAGTTCTTCATTTTTAAAATCATAAACATTTTTTTTTTAATACTAGATTTCCCCTTTGTCCTTTGCCCAAATGTTAATTAAAAATTAATATTTTTATTGCGGTTTTTTTCTTCCTTCTTTACTTTACTACTTCCAACGAAAAAAAATGCATATGTAGCCCTAAAAATAAATAATACAAATGTCTTTTTCTATTTAATGTCCGTTTTATTTAGAAGATTTAAGTGTAAATGGAAGAAGTAAAAGTAAAAAAATTCCATGTAACGTTCTTTAGTGGTTTTCCTAAATTAATTAAGAACCATACTAATCTTATCTGTTTTTTGTGACACAATATTTTACAAATATTTTCTTCTAAGTTTCCAATAGGATTGAAAATTCTTTTGTAAATAATTCCTTATATTCAAATTACGATTATAAAATTAAAATTACCGTAATAAACTTTGTATCAGGTATAGGAGTTTTTTCGTCTCTGTTTTGATTTTGTTTTTTATTTCTTCATGCACTGAATTACATTAATAACATCTCCTTCCCTTGTTTATCTGTAAAAATTATATTTTCTCCATAATAATAAAAAAAACTCTGATTTGGATACCATACGACTTCATTGTACATTACATTTTATTTTATTAATAACTTCTGATATTTAAACAAATATTTTTATTGAATTGTTATTTAATAATAATGGTTATTAATAAATCAATATATTTAAAAAAAAAGTTAAAAAAAAAAGAAAAGGAGATGAAATCTGATTCGAATCGATGCAAGATCCATATATTTTATTAATTAAAATTTGGTTGGTTATTGCTCTGGAACAAATGAAAATAAGTGCACTTATGATACATCGTTGAAAAGCTTTCAATGAGGGCTTATAAATACATTTAAGAAAAAATTCAAAATTCAAATTTGTTTGGATTTTGGGCTTTTTTTGAACACTTTTGGTTCAGTTGGTTGTAATCAAAAGGGATGGTGCAGAACTAGATGTTACAAAGGTCCTAAATTCGGAATTTGAACGTTCTACGGCTAATCGTTTTTTGGTTATGCGAGATATATATTTTTAGTTATGCGAGAAACATACGTACAGACGTCACGCCGAAACTAGTCAAAATGGATTCTGGGATGGTTAATATTTATATTTCCGTTAAAATCTGAAAACTGAAATTTTTCACGATTACGAGCAAAAACGAATTTTTTCATCGTGAAAATTTTTCACTATTCCTTCAAGTACAAGGAACTAAAAAATTATGTATAATCGTAGGTGCGTTACAGTTAACTGGTTAATTTATATTTTATCACATTTCTATAATTATTTCAGATTTTTTTGTAAGTTTAAAATTGTTATCTATTTAAAAATTGCTGTAATTTTAACGTTAAAACTAAAAAAATGAATAAATAAAATCTAAAAAATTAAATGTAAAAAATTACACCCTAACGTCACGTATTTATTTATTTATTTTTTTGTTGATATTTTGAACTCTGCTAGATGTCTGTAATATTTTTATTCCAGTGTAACATAGAGTTTACAGTGTTTCATTATACCTAAATAGTAATTATAGCTAATTTACTGTTTAGAAATGTGTTTTTTTTTTAGATATTAAAACAAATTTTTAAACACTTTTATTTAAATTTACTAAAAAAATCTCAGATACCAAAAATATGTTAAAGGCTTTTTTTTTTGTAATTGTTTTTTAGTGCATTCACACATTTTCCTATGATTAATGATGTTTTATGGCTATTCAAACATTAAAGCTACTTGTAACTATGAGCGTTGCACGATATAAATTTTAGTTACATAAGACTAACAATATTATTTTGATGAATAGTAATATTTATTTTTGAAAAATATTTTTATTTATAGTCGCATTAAAACTAAAGTTATTAGCGATTCATCAAGATTACATTTTTATGAGTAAATGTACCGGAAATATGTAATCTTCAACAGACTGAAGCCAAATATTTCTGGGACGAATGGTTAATTGATCTCCAACCACCAAAAAACTACGGTATCCATGATCTAGTATCCAAATCCGTATAAAATGAAGTAGCTTTACTAAAATTTGAACCTTAGAACTCTCGACTTTGAAATCACCTGATTTACGATGGTGAGTTTATCACTGGACCAATCGGGTGGGTCCAGTGATAAATCGGGTTGTTGGTGATGTTTCGTTTGCATTAAGAAGGGGTATCTATCCTCGGAGCAACCTAGATGATGTTTTCATCCCTCATTTTGAACCTCGGGCTCCACCTTGGTCGTTGCAGTTAAACATTAGGTTTACGGTGTTTTGTAGGTTACTAAGCAGGAATTCACATTTATCACCATCCGACTAACTTTTATTATACAAGATCATTTTGAAACCCATTTGGACGCACGATATACACAGATATGAGGAAGAGCATCATTGAGGTTATACAACGCTTCCAGAAGAAGTTGGCGAGAATCATTAAGAGGCGCTGTGGTTTGCACGAAATGAAGAAATTCATAACTATATGGAATTGCTTTATGTCCGCGATGAAATCAAGCTGTTCGGTTCAAATTACTAACAACGTTTCGTAATTATGTGAACTTCTGCTAGCACTGAACTTCCTAGACAACAGGATGTCTGGCGACCCAAACGCATTCACGTGCTGGACATGGGAGAGTCTGAGTGATTCGTAGCCTGGAACGACATGCCTTAAGTGATGAGCATGTTCTGTGAGCCTAATGAAGGGTCTAATTTATTTTCGTAAGCAAATCATGTTAAAGTTTTTTTTCTTCGTCTGTTAATATTATTTAATTCTTAGTATGGGTTTTACAAACTTTTGTAGTTTTTATAAAGTGAATCTGTTCAAGTACATTCATGCAAATGAACTACATAGTTTTATTTAAATATTTACATGTAATCTTATATTTAAATCATTTTTGAATTATTGTTTAATGTATATAAGCTTTGTTGAGAGAATTCTTTGGAAACCCCCTCATCAAGCACTTATTGAAATTCTATTTACTTGTTTCTTCTTAGAACTTATTGTAAATAAATAAATTATGATAAAAAAAAAATTTTGAGCATTTTAAAAGATATCAAAATACGATTTTATCAATTAACATTAAAGCATTACTCTTTATATTTTTAATACATTTTTTATAAATTACTTGAATTTTTTCGCTTCTGACATGTTGTATATTATATTAGTACGAAATAACGTACATGATTTAACAAACGCATGAAATTGTATATATATACACATATATATTTTACATAATTATTTCATTACATAACCTTCAAGCTTGTGAGTGGATGAGAATAGGGAATATAAATTCTGTCATGCGTGAAAAAATGTATGTATTATTATATATTATATTATCTGAAATTATATTAGAAATATAATTTTACTAATCATTAATTAATTAATTTCAATAATAACTAACTATTATATTGTCACCAAGAAAGATGTCACTTTAATGAAGAAAGGTTTAAAACCAGATGGTTAGTGGTAATTGGGTAAAAAGAGTGATTAAAATATTTAATCCGGAAGGAGAGGGAATCCGACTTAAATAAAAATATTTATAAGAATTAAAAAAACATATTTTTTTTTTGTAACTTTAGAAAGTCGGTTTCTCTCTTTTATCTGTTTAGCCCCTGGAACTACCATTAAGGTATTACTTCAGAGGATGAATGAGGATGATATGTATGAATGTGAATGAAGTGTAGTCTTGTACAATCTCA
>JAAAKQ030098186.1:0-11619 GCA_010016005.3 Zanna intricata
TATATTAGTATACATTTAATAAATGGTACCGTCAGAAATTTCTAAATGTATAATCTTTAACTAATTTAAGAAGTCATAAATTCTGCAGGATCTACTATAGATAAATTAAAAATTTTACTAAAATGTAACACATTTTACATTGTATTGGGTTAGTTTTATTCTATGTAAGTATTTTTAATACTGAATATATTTTACTGTCTTTTCTGAATGACAGAATGGCTGGGTGAGTGAAAGGAATATTTATAATTAAAGGTGAACACCAGGAAGGCAGTAGAAGATGGAAGAAGAAACACGAAGATCAAGAGAGAAGTCCGACGGTCGTTTAAGACGGTTCATAGTCACAGGAAGAAGATTTTCGACAGCAAGTTGGACAATTCTCCCCGAGACTGCGTTATGTTTTATTGCGAGTCCGGCCTCGGGGCGGAGAAGAGCGATGATGGGTGGTTCCCAGCAATGGTGATTGGCGGTGGTAGAGGTATAGTCGCTATGGGGCAGGTTATATTGGCTCAGTGCTGAGTAGACAAATGTTGAAAAAAGCGGGAGCACTCCCGGAGTTGAAACGCGTATCTGGTACCCTGTGTTTTTTGGTGGTGTCTTGGTTTTCGATTCTTATAGACGGAGTGTGGATGCACAATCGTACGAGTGAGCATTAATTTCTATCGAGTGGTTAAAAAGTTATTAGTAATTCTGTGGTATGTTGTTGTTATTTAGTGTTTTTGTGGTACGTTTTATTTTGCCATAAGAAACAGTGCTATTTACAGGCAACATAACCTCCACAACTAGAAATTTTTTCTAAGTTCATAGACCTGAGTGAATCGGACAGCTACTATAACTCGCAAACAAATAGCGTCAATAGTGAGTCAATTTTATTCTAAATCCTACTCGACCTTTCTTAGGGGACTTTTCCTACCGTTATATCTCCTTCCCGGATCTCCATCGATACCGATCCTCCCTGACTTTCCTGCCCACCCCGGAAATCCGACCCCGGATTTGGGGAAATAAATTCTACTTCCCCCCCCCAAAGGGTCGAGTGGGTACTCATTTTCAGCAGATTTTAGTGTAGATTCTAAAAATCAAGCATGCGCAGATGTGGGTCCTTCCTATGGACGAGGGAGCCTCACAAACCTCTACGAAGGTGGCTACAGTGTCCCAAAAAAGTACGGAACCGAAGGGCAAGAAGCGGTTTTGTCCAGTATCTTTGAAGAAAAAGACTACTCATCTGATAGTTTGGGAGACCTGACAAACCAATTGGGAACGGTCATCATGCTCTTGAAGCAAATTATAGGTACTGGCCTGACCAAATATATAGCCACACATGAGAAGGAGCTTGCGCAGATCCATCAGGGGCTGGGAAGAGACTGGGAAAGATGTCCTCCCCACCTTTAGTTGCTGTTACGCAAGCTTCACAGACGAACTTCCCTGCGGATTTTGATCTTACCGAAGTATTATCACGCGAGCTGAATGACGAAGAGGTGTTGGACATCATTCTACGCAAATGGCCGGCCTCCTATAAGGAGAAATTTTTGACGAAGAAGGAGTTACCTGATGTCCCTGTTGATATCTGCAGCCTACACGACCTTGCCCGTCGCTCGAGGGCTGATAGTGGATGAGAAAGAGAACCCACACTGAAGCCAGCCTGGTGATGTGGTATTAGATAAGAGGACGTTGTTGAGTGATGAGGCCACCATGAAGAAGACATGTAAGTTTAAGGTCTATTACAATTCAGCTGATGGAGAGAGGAATTCGCTGCCCTTGATTTTACGCGCGTTCAGGCGCATCCTACTGCAGTCTCCGGAGATTGATTTCTTGCTTCCTGGAGGTGAGGTAGGTACTTCGGTTCGGAAGCTATTGGCGTACATAACAAAAAGTAACAAGAACCCGATTAGGGTGCGTCCTACGCAAACTGAGTCTCCCATTGGTCAGCCGGGACCTCGCTCATCATCTGTAAGAAAGGCTACCCCTCCTGTACAGTATAGCAGGACAGTAATAATCAAAGCTACTGGCAAGACGTACACAGACCTATTGCGTATCATGCAGAATTCTGTGTCTAAAAAAGAACTCACTGAGGTGATATCGTTGAGAAAAGGGTACAACGAGGAACTTCATGTTCGAATAAAGAGTTCCCAAAAAGTAGAGGAGTTCATCACGGTCTTGAGGGAGAAAGTAGTGTAACTGCAGGTCAATCTAAAGGCATGCGGCGGCAGGCGAGCTATTGTCCACATCAAAGACATTGAAGCGAAGACGACAGAGCAAGAGATCGAGAGGCTATTTCTGACAGAGTTGGAGAGGCTGATGATTTTAAGATAACCTCAGTCGGGCCGGCCTATGACAAAACACAAAACATCACTGTAGTAACGACTTGCAGAGCGGCGTGTCGCCTTGTCGAGGAAAGAATTGGGATCGGCTTGGTTCTATGCCGGGCCCATATAAGAGAAGACTGGGACCGATGTTATAGATGCTGGGGAACAGGTCATAGGAGTATGCACTGTTGTGGCTCTAATAGGTCCGACCTGTGCTATAACTGCGGTGGCAATGATCATCAGATAATTGCGTGCCGCGAGGGCAAAAAGTGTTTGGACTGTAGAAGTGACACACATCGTACCGGAGGCTTGGCGTGTGACTAGGGCCGAGATGATTAAGTTCCTCCTCACTAATGCAAATAGAAGCGTGCTCTCCCACAATCTTGTTGGGGAGCTCGCTATACTTAAGGACCTTACGTAGGTCCTTACATACGTAGACATACTAGTGACCACAGAACCAAACAGACGCCCTGTGGCTAGTGGAAACTGGTGCGCAGACATCTCCGGCAATGTCGTTTTTATGAGTGTAAGCGTTAGACTAGGCTGGCAGTTATACACCAAAGTATATAGTATATAGTAGAAGTGCGAATATTTGCGGTAGAACGGGTAGAAACTATCCTATGAAAGGCGTCAGGAAGAAGTTGTCGCTCGTAATACCGCTTGGAGAATTAGAGAGGTACCCAGAATAACCCTAGAACTACTGTAAGCAGTAATGATGCAGAAGATAGCACGAATCCCATATGTAGCTAGAGGACGCAGATCAGTCTACTGGTAGACACCAAGAATCGCTGAGATGCAACATGAACTCCAAAGATTGAGGAGAGTTATGCAGAGACTAAGAAGGACACGAGCACTGTGAATGGTATTCGACGCATAGGAAAGCTTTAGGCTTCGAAATTTAGCGGACCAAGAGGCAGAGATGGAAAGACCTCTGTGGTGACCTGGACAATGACCTGGAACTAACCTGGTGCAAGGGAATAACCTTTCCCTTGCACGGATCAGCGTGAGTTTGAAGTAGAACGAGGAGAGAACTCTCGTTTCTCAGTTGATGATGTGCTGTTGGCCATATCCAAGTTGGGTGAGAAAAGAAGTTCCGGGCCGATGGAATAACTGCTGGTATACTAAAAGGGTTAGCAAAACTGGCGCATTTGGAGATGGCAGATGTGACCAATTTTGGAACGAAGAATGGTCTGTTCCCCAGGTGCTGGAAGGATTCCCGACTGGTTGGTGTTCATTCCTAAGAGCAAGAATGGAGTGCTGACCGATGGTGTGTGCCCTCTATGCATGCAAACAACATGGGAAAGGCTGTTGAGAGGTTGATATCTGGTAGATTGATCGATGAGCTGAACTCAGGTGCTAGTATTCATCAAAACCAATTTGATTTCTGGAGGGGACGCTCTACCTTGTAGGCTGTAAATATGGTTGTCCAGTTGGCTGCTGAAGTAACGAGCGGTACCTGGAGGACTAGGGTCCCCTGTTGTGGATAATAGTGTTTGACGACCTGCTTGAGTTGCGATTGCGGACAGTGTGGAGGTCATAGCCTACGCCCATGATCTTGCGATACTAGTTCGTGGCAAAACAGAAATAGAATTGCAGAATAAAGGCAATAAGGCTCTTTATATCATTAACAACTGGCTAAAAGAGTATGATTTGCCCCTATCGCTAGACAAATGCGAATTCATAAGACTGGCTGGAAGGAGGAGACTGGGTCCTACCAATCTGCAGATAGCATGTGCTAACTGAGAGAAACACAGCGAAGTATTTGGGCGTTATAATCGACAGGGCCTGTCAATTTACAAACATGTTAGGCACGTCTGCGACAGGGCGGAGGAACTTTTAAATCATCTTCACCTGTCCGGGCTTGCTCAGGTGGGTGGCGATAATGATTCACGGGGATTCCATATCCTCAGAACCCAAAGGCACCTCCTCGAGGCTGAGTAATGCTTAATTACGGGTCCGGTCTCCGGGAGGAGGAGAATGATTGGAATATTGGTAGTCGGTGAGAGCCCGACACTACCATCTGTGCGGGCAGACGGTGGCTGGTAAAGCCGTAGGGCGGATACGAGAAAAAAAAAAGGTTATATACTGCCTAACAACAGCTTGGTGGAGCCTATTAGCTTGTTAGCTAGCCTGGGACGGTTAGCATTCTGGGTCTGAGCCCGACACATCCGCCAAAGCGTGCGTAAATGGCATTCCTTCATCACCGACCCAAGATAAAAAGTATTTTTAATAACTTTTTTTTTTCCAAAGAAAAAGGTTTAATATTCTTTGCAAAATAAATGTGTTGTTTCATATTCGACTTAATTTTAAATAATATTATCACTACCTTATTTTTATATATACTAATTAGTTTACTTTAATCATGACTAATAAAGGAAAATCCCTCAATTTCAACTTTTATAATTTTGTAAAGATAATTGCAAAATACACATATTATACACTATATCAATACCTGATATTTTGCTAAAGAATGCTATTTTTGAAAAAGCAATTTAATAACAGAATCATGAAAACTAAGCTAACATTTTCTTCGGTAATTATTTCTCTGGCAACTTATCTTGAAAGTATAAGAGTAGGCAGTAGCTACGAGCTGAGAGAAAATTGGAATACGAAGAACCACAGAGAAGTGGGTAGCGGGATAGTATAGAGATATATTTCTAACTTTCAGTTAAAAAAGAAGTGGTTTTTGCGGTACAGAAATGGTGCAGTGCTTTAGAGCTAGCCTGGGTCGTCCGTCATTCATGGCCTTCATTATTTCATCCCTGACCCTTTTGTACTTCTTTATCCCATCTATAACGCTGATACGCTGCCAAGCATTCTATCCAAAATCCTGTCCAACAGTTTTTAGCTTAAATGAAACTCTCCTACCCCATTACACACAAAATAAAGAGTTTTTTTCAATGATTTTACTTCCATTGAATTGTAAATATCCTTTTATCAATATAAATTTAGTTAGACTAATACATACATGTAAAAAAAAATTATTTTTATGCAAAATATTATTTTAATATTTCTTTTTAGTACAAAATCTATTTACTTGGATGTTTAAAGGTAAAAAATATTTTGTAATATTATTACACTGAGATTACAAATTCTGAAGAACTTATCTCTTTTAATTGAAGGATATAGTTTTGTATTTTATTAATTATAACTATCAAAAAGCGTACTGAAGTTATATACATATTTCGCCATATAATTGGTGAAAGAAGGACGGGATCAGTATTATATTATGAAATTTCTTGCAGTAATTTTTTCTTGATTAGTTATATATATTTTTATAACTAAGATCTAAATAATGTTACATTATTTAATAAAGTCTTTGTTATAAATATTGATGTAATCATTAAATTTAAGAATTTCATTTAATATATGTTTTGAATCTATTGATGTTTACGTAATCGTAATTCTATTTAGTGTGTCGCTTAATTTTTTTTCTTAGTATGACTGTAACATAATCTAAAAATACACAGAATCCCTTTTATAAAATTTAAACAGCCACAGAAATTATTATTTTAGAATAAAAAAAAGAAATTATGATTTAAGAATAGAAAAATTCTTAGAAATAATGATTTTATGTTTGGGAAAAATTTTACAGGAAATATAAAGAGAAAAATCAGTGCTTTAACTTTTATAATGAATAAAATAAATCTCATAAAATTAAATTATATTATTATTATTATTTATGTTTTGTCGCCGAATGGCTTCGACGTGGCATATTAAAATCTTCTGATGGTCCTGAAAAGGGCTGTTTTTGTCGCCGAATGGCTTTGGTAGCTCGATGTAGTTTAAAACCTCGCAATAGCCCTGAAAAGGCTGTTATTGTGGTCGAATGGCTTCGACAACTCGTTGTAGTCTAAAACCTTGTGATAGCCCTGAGAAGGGCTGTTTGAGGTTTCTGGAGTGGTGGCCCTGAAAAGGGCCGTTTTTAATTTAGTTCTGAGAAGAGCTGTTGGATCCGGAAGATGGTCTCCGGCGAACTCGATTTGGCTGTAGTCGGGGAGTTGAGGTTCGTCCGTTGAAATCAGACCAGGCTTACCGCTCAGCGGCAGTTGGATTCCCACTACAGCGTGGCAGTAGAGAGACCCCCAGAGCCCCGCAGTGTCGGGTTGGCGTAGGTCGTCTTTCGCCGCGACCGAGGCGGTTATCGCCGAGCGATCCCACGCTGATCCGGCTCCAGCAACTGCAACCGCTGGCCAGGGCGATTGAAGCCCGGAGAGCTGGAGCGGGACGGTAGCGTCCGCACTCAGTAGCTCCCTCGGCGTGCCGACCAGGCAGCTGCTTCGGTGGGGATGCTGGCATCCATCGCGTGGTTCCACGTTGAGCTGGCCAGGGAACTTTTCTATCTTCTTCCATCTTCTTCTTCTGCAAGGTTCAGGCCGTGGTCGACGATGAATAAAAATTTCAAGCCGGTGAAGCATATTTTATTTGAGCCTGTAGTGGTGGGGCCGCAGCGCGGTTATAGTGGGGGATCTGCGCGATCAGCTAGCTGTGTGGTAGTAATGCTGGCTATACACACGCATACGTATTTTGCACTCAAACTGAGATCTGAGGTATTCGCGCGTTGCGTACGGCGATTTTATGTTAGGCATGAGGTAACAGTACTATTATTCTTATATTATTATTTATTGCGTAGTATTACCCATCCTAACTTCTCTGATCCATGTACAAGGAATCTTAATATTTGATTAAATACATTTTGTTTTATTACTTGTTACATAGAGAAACAAATTTCATTATACAACCAAATATTAGCGAAATTTTCATTTATTGGGAATAAAAACTGCAGACACTACGTGACTTCCTTGTACGCCTATAAAATTATATGTACACATTTTTTTACAATCAGAAGTAAATATTTATTAATAAATCAATATATATCAATTTTTAAGAAAATTTAAATAATACAGAAAGTCGGATTCGTATCTACAGGATGTGTCTTCCCCTTATACGATCCAAATATTTAATTAATTAAACTTTTATTTGGCTGTAACTCTCTTACTAATGAAAATAATTATCACTTATGATATATCGTTGAAAACCACTCAATTAGGGCTGATTACTGCAGTTAAGAATAAGTCAAAAATCAATTTTTTTTTGTTTTTTGGACTTTTTTGAACATCTTTGGTCCATTGGATTGCAGTAAAAAGGTGAGGTGCTGAACTAGATGTACAAGAGTCCAAAATCAAAATTTCAACATTCAACTAAAAAATCGTTTTTGAGTTATACGTACGTAAAGGCGACACGCCGAAACTAGTCAAAATGGATATTTCCGTTAAAATCTGAAAACCGAAATGTTTCACGATCATAATACTTCATTGGCTTCGTACAATGAAGAAAAAATGGATAAATTTAAATGAGAGGTCTACAGAATATCCCAATCTGAGGAAATGTGCTTGGATAAAATTCAGAAAGTGATGAACCTTCAATTAAAGTTATACAATGTTGCAAATATCAGTAATTACTTACTACTGACTGCAAATAACGATTGTGTGGTATGCAAAAATAATTAAAACTGTAAATAATTTTAATCATTGGTTTATATCTTATTTTCGAAATATCGAATGTATAACATTGAATATAAAAACTAATAGGTAATGTTTTTAGGTTGAATTAAAAAATTATTTATTAATTTTTACAAAGAATATATTTATTTACTTTAAATTAATAGCACTGGCTAACCATTATTCCAAAAATAAATTATCAAATATTAAAAAAAAATTATTTGGTATTTTTTAAAAATATCTATTTTAGGTGTCATTTTGAGTTGACCGATAATTAACAAAATGAAGAATGAAGATTAATTACAATAAATCAAATCATATTAAATTTGCTATGAAAAAAAGTGACTGTTCCCTGTTCCACTAGACGGCATTTTCATCCCACAATCTGATAGCGTACCTTGGGCCCACCTTGATCTTCGTTTGACGTAGAGTACCACTGTCAGAAAAAATAAACAGTTACATACGATGTATAAGAAGCGTTTTTGAATATTAGGCAGAAATTCACACTAGTTGCTGTCCAACCAACGTTTAATATGCAAGATAATTCTAAAACCGATGTGGACGTATGGCATAGAACTGTGGGTTATGATAAGCAAGAGTAACATTGAGATTATACAACTTTTCCAGAATAAGTTAGTAAGTTTCATTGTAGGGGTATCGTGCTTCGCATGGAACGAAGAAATTAATGACTAACTAGAATTACATTATGTTCTAAAAGAGGTCAGTAAGTAAGTTCGGTTTAAATTTTAGACAGCGGTTAAATAATCATGTGAACTTTGTAGCAGTTAATTTCCTAGACAACAGTGACGATATCTAGTGACTGAAACACCTTCATGTGTTGGACTTGGTGGATCTGAGTTATTCTTTATTTGGTTCAATATCACATATAAGATGAGCATCTTCCTATAATTTGATAAGGAGCCAGGTTCTTTACATTTAGCTTGCTACGTTACTGTTTGTTTATCTTCTTTTATTAATAATACTATTTTTAATAATGTTACAAATTTCTTTTCTGTTTTTAATTAGACCACTGTGAAGTCTTTGTACCTACGTTGTCTTATTCAGTGCGAGTATGTTAATGAACTTTATATTTACATATATATGTATATACTTTGTATATGTTTTTGTATGGGCACGTTTTGTTGAGGGTGTTTGTTGAATACGTTTCACCATCTGATTTCTGTAATACGGTTTACATTTCGGTCCTTACTTGGAACCGATGGCAAATGAAGAAATTGTGGGAAAAAAAAAAGAAAAGAAAAAAAAAGTCAATCGGAGAATTTGCCATATTATATTTTTGTCATCAGATAAAATCATTTATTTGTTCTATTTTTAAGTCTAGCGGCTATGTTTGGGAAGGAATGTTTATATATTTCCCAGATCCTAGTCGGGAATTTATCCCAGGACCTTGATGTCGGGATGTAGAAGCCAAGAATCGTTCTGATCATGCTTCAAAGTTAGTTGGTACGTTTTTATTATTCTTAATTATTCATTATAAAATAGTATTTTCTCCTTTGTTTGATTGTCTGTAATATCTAACATATTTTTTTTAATTTGTTTATGTTTTATTAATTTTATACACTACATTTTTTTTTTTATTATTGAGGAATTTTATGTTGAGATTGGTTAAATAACTTTTCGATTATAGATGATAAGTGTAAACATTTTATGACATATTTATGAATTTGTTTGTTCAATTTCGTTTATGATTGTATTGAAGTTTACTGTAGTATACAGCTTACTATAAATGCTGAAAAAGTTTTGATACTTTGCAGCATAGTTAAGCCCATGTTTTATTCAGTCTGTTTTTCACGTTGTCTCTTGTAAAACTTTCTTATAACTATTACAATGTTTTCTTTCATCTTATTCAGATCAGTAAAACTACGTTGAATAAATAAATTTAAACAGATGTGTTGCGCTATCCTAACAAACTACAGTAAACTTTTGAATAAAATTTTATATCAAATTCCTTATCGATAACCATATGTCTCTTTCATAAAAACTATGTCATACCAGATATAGATAGTTGTAAGAAAAATATTTTTTTGATTTTTTTTTTTTTAAGAAATTTAAAAATGATGACTAGAACATCATTTTATAATCATAGGAGGTAAATAACAATCTACATAAGGTCCGTCATAAAGTACACATAAATCAACAAGCAATGAAACAGAGGAAAATTAATAAATAGTCACGATTAGAGGTAATAATCGTTTTGTGTGTATCCTAATAACTCAAAAACTACTTAACCTCTTTCGCTAAATATTTCACAATTTATTACTATTTGTCCCGGAGTATTTAGTTCCATATATTTGTTAGTCTGTCATGATGGATGTTTGTTATGTGTAGGAATACACTCAAACTTAGCAATAGTGACCATTGCCGGGTCCACTAATTGTTAGTAGAACAAAGAAAGTACAGTACTCAGTGCACCGCAGTCTCAATTACAATACATGTAACCTTTTTCAATCATCTCATATCCTCACCTTTATCCAACAGGTCAACAGCCAGATGTTTTTCATCCGTCTTAAATATACACTTTGAGCATAACCGGTGTATTTTTTTACGAGTATATAGCACCCTTAGGTAATCATGGATCTCCTTGTTCTTCACAAGCTATGGCGCCTCCGATATATCTTTCAGTAGCTTGTTCAAGAATATTTGGATGATGTTAATACTGGAATTGCTTGCTATTTAAAAGTTTAAAAAACTATTTTAAACATAGATATTCACAATGAAAATAATAATAATAATTTAAAGAAAAATACCTCTTTGAAATTTCCTTTTGACATTATTTTCCTCTAAAGTTATCAACTTTTCCTCTAAATATATCAACTTCAATCTTCCAGTATAGTTTGCTAGGTTAACTAATCACTCAAAAAACTTATTTAATACTAATAATTAAAACTACAGATTGACTAATTTGTTAAGAATAATAGAACAATGACTTTCAATGTCAAAAATCCTTTAATAAATAATGAATCGAGTTACAAAGTATTTTCAGTGGTCTTTTCTAATCAAACAAAATATTCCTTTAAAATAATCTATAGAAAATGGAATGATATATACAGTTTTGATTTAAAATGTTCAAATCTACATCTCAAGCACAATAGATTGGTGTTGCTTGTGTAGTTCTTGAAGATATTCGTGTTGTTACAATTGTGTTTATATTTAAGCTAAAAAAAAATTCGTTTCAGATGTAATAATTTAATAAAATAGTTTAAATAAATATATAGTACTCATTATTTTTTTATGCAAGATTACCAAATTTATAATTCCTATAAAATAATTTCATACTTTAAACTTAAGTGGTTAACCTTTATCTTTTTTTTAAAAAAAAAAAAAAAATTACTATTTTTTTGGTCTTTCATTTCTAAAGTGTATAATATTTTCATAGTAATAATTAGTTTTAACAAAGAAGTTCCAATAATACTTATCGATTTGCTAACTTGGCACAGTATTATGAAAAACAGAAATGTCGTAATAGGAAAAAAACAAACTTAATAATTGAAACTTGCTGTAGCGTAGAAAGAAAGTATTAACCCAAACTTGAAACAGTGCTGTTCATTCGTAAAAATAACTAATCTACGAATCTTTAACACTCATTAACGATACAATTATTGGGAATTTCTTCTCAACATGCCTTTCTTATTAGATATTATCTATAATTTTGCTAATTATCACTTTATTAACTTGATTCTATCAGAAGCTTAAAATAAATATTATTTTTTCTCCATCTTGTTGATAATTATGATCAAGTATAATTATTGTTTTGAAAATTTCAGTTGTTGTTTAACAAACCTAGGCTTGCAAATTAT
>JAAAKQ030098197.1:0-32968 GCA_010016005.3 Zanna intricata
TTTCACTTATCGACAAATGTGTATAATCAGCTGACGTACTGGGCCGAGTACCATAAAAGTCATCCATTTCACTAACATGTTAAAAGTAATAAAACTCAAACAAATTAAAAACGAAACACACTATAGTACACAATAAACTATACTTATTATACATTAAGAAACAACATTGTAGGAGTGGCCTGTTATCCTGTCTGGTTTTAGTTATCATCCCCTTTAATGTCTAAAACAGTCCGGAGATGTAATTTTCTATGCATTCAGTAAAATTTTAACTAACACAAACAGATGGAACAAATCACATACAGAATATACCGATGAAATAAACAGATGGAAATTATATTTTTTATTACTATTCAACATAATCCCAATTTGTATTTATGAGACAATAATCTAAAAATATTATCTGTCTAAAAATTAATAACTGTATTTTTCAGTCACAGAGCACATTTCCCATTTCTACATATACAAAAATCTTTATCTGAAACATTCCATCAGTTTTCCAAAAAGTTAGAAATCTGATTGTGAGAGCTCATGTGTATTTGGGAATATTAAAAAATTAGTGATATTTGGAAGTAAAATGACACTGCGTTTTCAATCAGGCAACTTCAATTATTGACAATATAACAGCCACAACATAAAGAACAATAATAATTAATAACCACTATCACTACAGTAAATAAGTAACATTTAAAAAATTAAATTATGAGGAATTATTCGTGCATTTGTGTGTCTAAAAGTTATAACTAACGTACCTTCCCTATAAAATGCTCTAGTAGTTTCTTCAATTCTTTCAAGAACACATACCAAAAAATATAATTTTTAAAATTAGAATTAACAAGAATATTGCAACATACAAGAAATCTTTTCTGTTTCTCTAATATTCTAATTCTCCATATAAAATATAAGAATTATGGATTGCAAATAAACAAGTAATATCAAAATTCAGAACTGTTCACTGTATTCATTACAGCATTTTTTATTTAAGACTTGCAGACATCTGAGTTCCTCTAAAGTAAAAACACAGATGGTATTATTATTACACCCAAGATTTACAAATCAAACAAAAAATCATTATCAAAATGTAATAAAAATTGAAGCTCAAAGAATAAGGACAATAAATAAGAGCGTTAAATTTTAATTAGTGTGATTAAAGGCTGGGTCTGTAAAGATTTTGTGGCTTGAAAGGCAAGAGTTTAATTATTGTTGTGACACATAGTAAGGCAGATAGATTTATAAAAAATAAGTATTACAAATATACAACTGTAAACCATTTAAGTTACATAAAAACATCGGTAAACTAATTAAAAAAAAAAAATAATAATTTAAACATCACCTTCTCCCCTCCTTTTAAACACAATCAGCATTTGAGAAGATTAAAAATCAATTCATAGTTTTCCTTAAATTAAAATTCCTAAAACCAATTTTAAAAACTGTTTTTACTTACATTAAAACTTTAAAAACTTTTTTACTTACGTTACAATGGTAATTTCAGTCGGCCCCTTCACTGATGCTAATGTACTAACAGCTTCAGGAGGAAAAACTAGTGTTCGTCTTTCTTTAACGATAATTAAATCTTTATCCTGTCGTGATTTATCAACCATTTGTATTGACTTTTCTCTATTATCTATAAAACACAAACATTATTTTGAGAATATACATAATATATATATATTCTTTTTAGAAAAAATTCACAATATTAATTTTAAACTGTGCTAAAAAAGCTATCAAACTTATAATATAGAATACAAACATACTGCTAAACGAACAAATATTTATCAGCAATGTGCAGCCCAACCATGAAAGTAATCTCAGCATTATATTAGAGTTAACAACAAAATTCATTGTTCCACATAAAATACTGATTTATTATACATAGCTATGTATCTAAATTATATTGTGTCACATTAGTTAAAATAATTATCAAAACAGAGTTAAAAAATTTATTTCAAAATACAAATTAATTGATAAACTGAAATTCTAACATAAATTTGAAATGTTTCACTTTGCAGCTAAATTCATCCCATGATTCTGACTGGAGAAAATTACTACAAAGAGCAATCTTGGCTGTCGGTAACTATTAGATTTCATAACCATGGAAAAATATTGATTGAATGCATTACTCCTGATGTAAGACATGAACACAACAAAGATGTTGAGATCAAAGTTCATTAAAAATCACAAAATATACCTTAAAGGAAACACAGCTGACTTAAGGATATAGATATATGGCAATGCAATCTATTTCATTATAGCAATCTGTTTATAGGCTACAAATAGATTCAAAAACCTTTTAAAGAATGTGTTGTACATACACATACAATACACACAACACAAACCTGGTAAAGAAGTAACTGCAACAGTTTTCAGTTCTCCATTAACTTGTTTTATAGGAAGAGAACCAGCTCCTTGATTCTGTCCAGTTTCAGCTTTTTCACTAGCTTTATTCATAACTACTAGGCCAGAATCTTCTTTTTTTACAGGCTGAAATTAATAAAATGTTTATTAATCTACACAAATACACTAAAATATATCTTGACATACAGATATAAGCCACGACAAGAAATTATAACAAAAGGTATTAATTTTCTACACTAAATTTAATCTCAGGTAGTTTAGTATAATCATCAATTATACTAAGTGTCTAAAGTAACCTCTATTTTTACAGTTCTATCAGACTGATTCTAAACATTTTGGAGCCAATTGAAAGTTTTTCTTGAGTAGAATAACAAAATTATGAAATCTGGAAAAATACCTTAGATGAGTCAGTATTTTGTAGAAAGCTATGAACTAAGAAATTTATTTGTATATATTCTTATTTATGATCTTAACGCTAACAGAAATTAGCAACACTAACAAACAACAATAACTCTTGCAATAAACAGGGTTTTTTAATGCCATTGAACAATATTACACAAGTTCCAAATATTTATTTTAATACTGCTTTAGAAATAAAAAGCTTCCAAAATGGTAAGTAAACTAATTCCCAAACAAAAAGCAGCATTTAAAACTATTATGTTAGTAATCACCAATCAAGAATCTCCAGAGATGCACTGTCTTCGATGACAGTGCATCTATGTGGAAAAATTTATTTGTGCAAAACCTTTCTTACAACTATTTTTGGAGAACAAACTACGAGGTGCTACCTCGTTATCCAAAAGTTCGGAGAATTTGAATTTTGCACATGAATCATTGCTGGTACGACCTGCTGTTGCTAGATGTGGCTAACAGTACTCTTTGTGAATAAGTGTTCCAACAGCTGTGATGGTGAGAGGCTGCATTGTTGACTTTTGTACGGTTGTGTAACGTTGTGTTTTACTGCTTCAGCGAAGTTTTAAATGGCAGATTTTAAAGAGCAAAGAACCTGCATCAAATTTTGCTTCATGCTTAAAACAACTGGTGCAGAAACCCTTTGCATGCTTGTGGAAGCATTTGGTGACAATGCTATGAGTAAAAGTAAAACTTTTTTGTGGTACAAACAATTCAAAGATGGATGATCAATAGTTGATGATGATGAGTGTTCAGGAAGACCATCAACAAGCGCAACACCAGAAAACATCGTGGAAGTGCAAGAGGCTATTGTTGCAGATTGTAGACAAACAATCCATGATATTTGTTGCAATCATATAAATGTCATATGGGTCTGTGCAACGCATCTTGTCGGATAATTTGATACAAGATGATTTTTTACATTAGACACATTGCTGCAAAATTTGTATCGAGACTGTTGAATAGCAACCAGAAACAAAATCGCATAGCTGTCAGTAGTGAATAGAAAAATTCAGCAAGAAATGACCCTAACTTCATCTTCAACATCATAACCAGTGATGAGACATGGGTGTATGGGTATGACATCATTTTAACACAATTGAGGAGATTCAGGAAGAAACGCAGAATGTGCTTCGAACACTTACACCTGCAGACTTCCAGAGATGCATGAAATCATGGGAAAAACAATTGGAATCCTGTATCAATGCCCAAGGGGACTACTTTGAAGCAGACAGTGGAAATTAAAAGTTATGGTAAGCTATTTTATTTCTATGATAAAATTCCCTGAACTTTTGGGTAGCACCTCTTATGTAGTTACTTGTTACATCAACGGGAATCATTGCTAATCTACTTTCATGTTGGTAAAACATATCTCAATCAGTTCAAATCAATAGCACCTTTAACTGCACCTGAATTTCAAATTTTGATATTAATTTGTTCACATTAAGCCATAATTTGGAATGAAGCTATAATGGCTTCCAGCTTTGTCTTAACTGGAGCCGTTGACTACTGAAAGAAGTTATGCAACGTCAGCAATCTTAAGAGGAAAGGTAATTTTAGGCAAACTCTTCCTATTGTCAAACATTGTGACAGAACAAAATCAATCAAAGTGAACATAAAATTCCAACAACTGTGGGAAAAATTTAAAATCCTTGGGGCTTAAAAACAATGTTCACTCATATGAACTCACTTTCAGCAAGTGGATGTTACGGGCTTGGCAATGGCGACCATAAAACAACTGATGGTTTGTTTACAAGAGGAAACTATTACCTTCCTGTATTCTATTTAATGGAGATATATCAAAACAAAGACAAATTAAAAGTTTCTGAGTGTTATGCAATCAGTAAAAAAACCATTCTTTGCCACAAACATTCAGGCGTAGATAACTTAAATAAGAATGTTCTAAATCTTTTAGATTGAATAGCAGCATATATATAAGATTTGACTCCACTGACAGGTAGTGATGAAAATACTGAAGAGTATTATCCAGCAGAACCTCTAAATTCGTAAACTCTTTCAGAAATATCTCTTCACGAACTCAAATTAAAGGTAGGAGGAGGAGCTTATCATTGTGATTTTGAGAAATCTTAAAACAGAATGAGGTCTGTGTAATGGAACAATATTAACAGTCAAAGAACTAAAAAGAAATCTTAATTATGGCAAAAGTTATAACTGGTTCATCGTCAGATCAGTAAAATGATTTTTATTCCCTGAATTAGTCTTCTAATCATAGATACCAACCTTCCCTTTTTACTAAAAAATCACTTGCAATTGTTAATGACAATCAATAAATCACAGGTCAAACACTGGAAAAAGTAGATACCTTTCCACCACTGTTTGGCCATGGACAGATATATGTTGCTTTGTTAAAGAGTGCAAAGATCTGATGATGTGAAAGTTGAAATCATCCATGGGGCAGAGCAAGACAAGTTGCTTCAAAATTCAAAAAAAAAAAAATTATAAAGAATTGTCTAGTATAACTAATTTACAACATAATAAGAGTGCATATATAGATTAAAATTATAAGTTAATAAGTAATGTAAGGAATTTAAATTAAGAAATGACAACATACAAAACATCTTCAGAGATGGGAAGGGCCATTATAAAACTGAAACTAAAGAAAAGGATCGTCAGGAAAACCAGAAGTCACTTGAGTATTATACATTTTCTATCAGAGAAGAAAGAAAATATTGCATAGGATACAGCTGAGATATCAGAGAGATTCAAAAGTTGTTCACATCAAAATTAAAGCGGGTATAAATAGTAGTATAGTTGAAAATTTTTTATCAGCTACCATAAGATAGCACCACGGATATTAACAACAAAAAACCTAGATGTCATTGTGATGTGTATTGATCACATGAAGTATGCAGTAGTGCTTTGTTTATTGCTTGGTAAACATGTTGTTTCTCTAAGAGCGAGTTTTCATTACTGAATATTATTTTTCCATTTGTTCTTATGCATGTGTTGTAGCTAAATTTCAAGAAATATTCAGCTGTAGTATTCGCCTACTACATTTGAACATAACGAGATTAATCACCCGTTTTAGAAAAAGCAGTAAGTTGCAGATAAGAAGACAACCGGGAGATTGGCCATTTTGACTGATGCTAAACTAGCTGAGGTTAAGAATGTGATGCAGCATTCACCTTCAATTAAGCTTGAAGACTATCAGAACACTTTCTGATTTAATACGGAAGTACTCCTCCATTTTAGTGAAGTGATGACATCCATCACACAGCCATATATATATATATATATATATATATATTATATTACATCATATTAGTGATAAAGTGATTTCCATACTGAACGATGAAATGGTAATTTTCATGCATATCATGTTCAGTTTTCAAGAACTGAAGGAGCTGGATTAATAACTGTACATGGTTTCAGTTATTTGTTGACAATCATAGAACTGCAAAACTTAACCATGTTTTCTTCACTGATGAGGGATGGTTTCACCTTAGTGGCTACATGAACAGTCGAAACACTGGAATTGGTAGACTGGAAATCCATTGTGTTTCATGAAAACTCCTTATAAACTCTCCAAAAATGTAAGTATTTCCATTTTATGGAATTATATATTTATGGAAATTCCATAAAAATAGGCCACATATACTGGAAAAACTAAAGATGAAAATAACAGAGATTAACAACATCAGAATACATGTTCTCCACAAAGTGGCCTCAAACATGATAAATGAGTTCATATATACATTACTTAACGAGGCAGCCATTTTGAGCATATATTGTGAAAATAAATGAATCTTTAAATTTTATTACTTAAGATCTTCTTTTTTTTTTCTTTCTTTTTAATACTTTGATATTTGGATCTTTTGTATAATATACTATGTATCCATCCTGGCGCCCATTTTATTTTTCTTGTGACGAGCTTTTTTACTAATACAAAAATCAGAAGAGAAAAATGCAAAATACAAAGATAGAAATAAAATTTTATTAATTAATTCATGAGTTTTACTTATTCTGAAAATATTGATAGTATGGGTTGTAATGGGACACCTCAACAAATTTTTACCCAAAGATTCTTCCGTAATGGCTATTTAATATTGGACTACAATTGCAACAAATGCTCATACCAGTTGTCTTATATACAGAAGAATTATCTTAACATATAATTATCATCATAATCAGGATTTATACACTTAATACATCAACAAAACAAATAAAACCAAAAACAGTAATATTCTTAATGATAATAAATATATTAACTTAAATAAAATTTTTACTAATTTTATTGTTACTGTACAATTGTAATTCAATGATTATGATTTTTATCGTTACTGTTTTTATATTGTTAGTTTATACTGTTACTTGTCTTTATATAGTTATTTATTTTTGTACTGTTACTTGTTTTTCGAAGCCTTACAAAAAAGTTACAAAGTTATAGAAAAACAACATAAATCATAGCAATTATTTTCAACCATCACCAGTGTTCTTCATATAATTAACAGATAATAAAATTTTGAATTGCATTTAACCAGTTGTCATATTCAACTCATGTGATTACAACCAAATTTTCCCCTGCAAATGTCTTTTATACGAGAATTTATCTTAACAAAATTATCTTAGCAAAAATTATCATCATAACCAATGTGCTTAGCCAGCATTTATAGGAACTGTCCTGTTCACAATTCATCTGATATCAGGGAAGCAATCCGGCTTCCTGCCCCGATCACACACCAACCATCATTATAGGTTATACTCTAAGGGGATACCACATTAACATAAAACAATCCAACAATAAAAGTCTTAAAGTGACCACTCCGTTTGGGAAGGCTATGTCCAGCCTATTCACTTCTGATAAGGTACAACGTCCTTCATAGATTAATTATCTAACCGTATTTTTGATAAGAAAAATTTATAAACTAACTAATTAATTCATTTATTTACACTTAATGTTTTCCAAGCTTCCAAAAATTAACAATCTATTGTCTAGCTACCCCTAGGTAGCTATATATACAGTATATAAGTCCATACATCAGGTTGACCGTCCACAGTCGCGATCAGCTTCAAGTCACAATTCGGCCACACGCACGACAACGCGCAAAAGAGAATCACTGAAATGTTGATAGATTAAAAGAAAAACAAAAACTGTACTGATTACTCTACATACTTTTGTTTTAACTTCATACAGATTACTTTCTTACCAGAGCAACCATTTGCAAATTTAAGTAACCTACCGACCCGCAATTTTGGGGGCACAGTTCAATGTTGCTTTTGACTCTTCCCACGGCTGCGTACGTTCCCGCCATACTGCGTACCACTATGGCAGACAAACGCGATCCCGTGCTCACTATCATCTAGTCCCCCCCCATTCCCCAACGACCTTACTGGCCGCCTTCTATATATCTCCTCACTTGTTTCCTTTACCTCGCTTGCGCGTGGTGGTCTCCATCAGCGATTCTCGGCAGGACATCCGACCCCGATGTTACAGTTTTCTCAGAATTTTCACATCTGTCTTTCTACGGTCGTTGAAAAATAAAATTTTCTTTTTACTTCTAACCTATTAAATTAATATTTCACCATATTATATGGGTTTTCAGAACTTTTCAGTTATAAAAATTTTAATTCTTGCTAACCAACAATTTTTTATATGGTTTCAAGGACAAACAATATACAAGGTTGGGAAAAAAGGGACTGTTTATTATTTTATTCAATGCAAAGGTGTTACAGTCACATTTAAATCACCATTATATTATTTAAACCTAAAAGCTAAAGGAAATATTTATATAGCTATATAAATAAATTAACAAAACTACTTCATACTGATAGAAACTGAGAAAATGGCTAAAAAAAAAGTCTTGATTCTAGGGCCATTTTAAAGCTTATGAAATATGATTGAGGGAAAAGTAACAATTTAATAACTTTTCATTATAAGCTATTTAGTGAATTGACTGCAACAACTTCACATAGCATAATTGTCTAATCACCTTAGCCATATTTCCATTGCTCAGCGGAAATATTTCGTTTCTATTTAAAGAGAGTTTTATTTGTACTATTTATTCAATAATCATGTATTAAAGGTAAGATGTCTTTAAAATGATAAAAACATGAACAAGTTTCTCGATATGAGTATGCTCAAATCAAATGTGGAATTGACACATACTCTGCTGAACATCCATGTTAAAAAACAGAAAACTCTAATGAATTATTACTACAAATTGGAATTTTTTTTTATAAACTCTCTAATAATTAATGATTTTACTGATAAAAGCAATTCAACAGTTAAAACAGGTCTAGGTTAAAGATGATTACACACCTTAAAACCTAATGTCATACCAACATCTGAAACATCTCAGGAACACTCTAGAAATTAAACAAATAAATTGCTAACAGGCAGAACCCACATTTAATAAATATGTTTCCCAAGATCAGTGAAGTAGGATGCAATACACCAAATGCTATTGGCATTTGGTGTATTGCATCCTACTTCACTGATTACTTTAGTGATTATAAAGCAAAGCACATTAGTCAATGCCCCTTAAAACACTAAAAATAAATAAATAATAAAAATTGAAACATTAAATTTTATCATAGGTACTAGATCAGTGAAGTAGGATGCAATACACCAAATGCTACTGGCATTTGGTGTATTGCATCCTACTTCACTGATTACAAAACAAAGCACATTAGTCAATGCCCCTTAAAACACTAAAAATAAATAAATAATAAAAATTGAAACATTAAATTTTATCATAGGTACTAATTATACAAAAACTTAAAGATTTTAACACTTTAAAGATTTTCAAATTGTTATTTCAAAAGTCACAAACCATGATTCTGACACATTAATTCACAAAAATTTCACTAACACACACAACAAAACATGCAAAGCTATGAAATCCTTACCCGTTCACTGACAAGATGAAAATCGTTTTCGCGTATCATTTGTGATGCTTTAGCTTTTAATTGACCACTGTAACTTGTTGCTAATGTATAAAGATCTTGTCGCTGATTTTTCTCATCTTCTTTGACTTTTTCTATCTTCTTTTCAATAAATTGCGATAGTTTTGAAAGGACAGGAAAATGTGGTAGTATCTTAATTAATATAATTAAAGCATTTCTAATTTGTACATAGTCTTTTGATTCTAAACAAACCAACATTGCCTGTAAAATAAAAACGTAGTTCATAACATATAAATAATTATAATACTAATAACATGCTAAAATTCTTTTAATATTTATTTTTATATTTTTTAACCAAATTTGTAAGCTGTTATATTATTATTATTAATTTAATAAAAACAAAAACTTTTTTTATATAAAAAGAATGTATTAAAGAAAATTTAATTACTTGTTCGGGAACTGTGAACTGATGTACTGGACTATGCTTCAACAGAGAAGTTTGCTATTTCTTAATATTCCCATCATGATAACACTAGATCCATCAATGTATTATGACTAGACACTCTTACATTAATACATACATTAATTTTATACAATACATAGATGATTGTACATAAATAAATTTGGTATTGTCCAATCCATAAATATTAATTCTAGATAAAACATAATTTTACACAATTTAATAATTCACTTTTACATTAAAAAAGTTTTTAATAATTAATCAAATTTTGAAGTTGTCGTAGCGGATCCGACGTAATTTAGATTTGGAGAGGCCTCTATAATAACAAAAAAAAAACCTCATACCTGAAATTCTTTCATTGTACTCATATTTGTTCTTTACACATTACACTTTAATTGTTTTCACACCTAAAAATCACACTTAAATTGTTTTCTTTTAAAACTTATTACGCTGACACTATGAATTTATTTAACTACGATTTTAAAAATATGCAATGTATTAAAGTAAAATTTTGAAGACAAAGAAATTATTCAATACAAAAAGTAAATACAATTTTACTTAAATTCTATAAAACCTTTACTCAAAATTTATACCTTTTCACAAATTAAATTTGTCGCCACAGGTTCTTAATTCACAGAACACAAGGTTTTTTGTCGAGTTTCAGAATATTTTACCGTCTGCATCAGTCAAAAATTTGTTATCACTCTTACATTTACTTCACTTTTAGCCGTTGTGGTGAATGTATAAGACTGATACACATGCTTACCAATTCCTTAAAAAACATTTAAAAGCGGGCATGCCTATTCCTAACACATAAAGAAAGAACTTATTCCTTAGAATGGCTACTTCTTTCTTAAGGAATAAGAATTATAAAAGTGATCATATCTGTCACAAATTATAAATTAAAATGTAAAGAAAATTCATCATTTTAATATTATAATAATTATATTTTCAAGTTCCATAAAATATGGAAAACTCTTTAAAAAAAAATATAGCAAAAAAAACTAAGCTTTTGAAATTAACTCAAGAATTTACAAAATTTATAATATTCGGAGACATTTGTTATCAATATTTGAGAGCCACCATTTTTTATTTTTATATTTTAACTATGACTGATCAGATTATCCCATAATGCATAATCTTTCGAATCATCTTATTTATTCAAATTTTTACTAAATGCTTTATACAAATACTTCATATTTTATTCTTTACAGGCATTTACATTCATTTCTAATAACAAAGAAACTGAAGGCTAATTCAGATTTCTGAATGTTATACCAAAACAGTTACCATAGCACACTTATTATACATTTTTTAAACTTCCTTTAAATGATGAATTCACACCTACAACTACAAGTTGAATTATAGCCATTGCATCGTCAACCATTGCCAAAGCTGTTTTTATTTCTTGATGTGCTTTTTTCTCATTGCAATAAATGTATTTTAAAAATTAACAAGTTCAGCGTCAAAAAATTTCAATCAAACGTTTCGGTGTCAAAACGTTTCAAAAATGTAACCTTATCTTCAAACTGCCATTTTTATTTGGAGATGAACCTATCAGATACTGTTTAATAAATACATTGAGTACTTGCAAAAATAATGTTCAATTCTTCAAATTTAAGATTACACCCACAAAAAAAATCATACACTCAACTAATCAAGATGGGAATATAACTGTGAACTGAATTCAAGCTGATGAGAAATTCACCTGAATATCTATAATTTAATGAGTAACAGCAAAAAGTTTAGTTCTATCAACAACCAGAAATGTTAACACTATGAACTTACTAACAATACTGAATACGTTTGATCACAAAATTACTACTTTTGTTCTTTGATCACAATACAACTATTGTGATCACAGAACATAAATATGAAGCGCAGTTCAAAAAAATAAGGGCCAATGAGCACTAAATAGCGATTAGCAACACTGATTGGTTCGTGCAAGCAAAATAGCTCAAGTGGTTTTCTTTCTTTATTTGTTTAGCCTCCGGAACTACCATAAGGTAATAATTCAGAAGATGAATGAGGATGATGTGTATGAATGTGAATGAGGTGCAGTGTTGTACAATCTCAGATCGACCACTTCTGAGAAGTGTGGTTAATTGAAACCCAACCACCAAAGTATCCAGGATTTAGTATTCAAATCCGTATAAAAATGTTTACCTTCATCAGGATTTGAACCTTAGAACTCTCAACTTAAAAAAAAAATCAGCTGATTTGGGATGTAGCGTTAACCACTAGACCAACCCGGTGGGCTAGCTCAAGTAGTCTGTTGGAAATGTAATCGCCACATTGTATAAGTTTATTGTTGTTTGCCTTTTTAAGACAGTGTGTTAATAAATGTGATAATAACAAACCCCACCAGCTGTGAAGCTTGATCAGTAATTAGATTTCTAAATCAAGAAGACATAATGCTGCTGAAATTCACAGTCAATTGTGTGAAACATAAGGCTCTTTCTAATGAGGCAATGGTGTGGTGAGTTTAAAAACAGGCCGATCAAATTTTCTTGACGAACACAGAAGTGGCAAGGCCTATTGTTTGGACTTACCATCTCAATGAATACAAGAATACAAAAGTGAGAGAAAATCACATTACGACTGAACATCTTTCTCTAGAATTTCCAGGAGTTTCAAAGACAACATTGTTGAGAATCATGACTAACAGTTGTAAATGTTGACAAGTGCTCACAAAGATCACAAAATGACATCTGCACATGCTTTTCTTGATCACTTTAACAAAGATGGAGAGACAATTTTTCCTGTATCATCACTGGTGACTATATGTGAATTTCGTACATCAATGCTGAGACAAAACCACAGTTCATGCAGTGGTGACATTCCACATAAACTGAAAAAATTCAAACAAGCCCAGTGTCGAAAGTAAATCATGGACCAAAAGAGAGGTTTTTGATTGATTTCTTGAAAACTGGAACATCCAACGTATCAGAACTCTATCGTGAAACACTTTCTAAACTGTCTCATGCCATTAGAAACAGATGATGGGAAATGCTGAGATCAGGAATTGTCCTTCACGATAACAAACACCCACACACAGCTGCACGCACTAAAGAAACAATTCAAAAATATGGAAGGGAGAATTTTTATCATCCCCTTACATTCTTAAACTCACGTCCAGTGACTACCATTTCTTCCTGCACTTAAAAACTGGCTTGCACCTCAACGATTCGAGAAAGGTGAAGAGTTGAAAAGCTCTATGCAAAAGTGGCTACAATCTTAGGTGGTGGAATTTTATGCAGCGAGTTTAAAAAAGCTTCTTCTAAGATATCGAAAGCATTTGCAACAAAAAAAAAAAAGATTAAAATAAATATTATATGTAGTAAAATAAAATAAAAATTTCAATTTTTGAAATTATTAATAAATTTTGCATTTTTTTTACTGTTCTCGTTTTGTTAACGATTGGCCCATACTCCCTTAGTTTTGAACCATGCCTCATATTTAATTAAAAAATAATTATATATAGACATTAACCGACATAGAAGGTCATTTCTAAAGAATCAGCATATAACAAAGAAACCAAACATTAAGGGGTTTAAAGAGTTAAGTATCCTTTATTATTTCCTAGTAAATCAAAATGATTGATTTAACACATTGACCGCCATGGGGGTCACCCGTGACCGGCATCTGGTTATTTTAGCGGTGCCGTGGGGGTCATCCATGACACCCAATGTAAGCTTATGTTTGAGTTATCATATATCGCCACCAGACACATTTAACGTGTATTTTATTACATAATGTAGCCGGCATGGCCCAACTACTTTCACTTGGCCAGAAAATTTTTTTTGAAATAGACATAATACACGCCGTTTATAGAAAAAATAGGGTATAAAACAAACTCGTGTATGCATAATGAATAATTTTTAATGGTATAAAAATTAGATTAACTTAAGAGATGTACTTCTGGATTAAATAAAGTATAAATCAATAAAAATACGAAATAAAAAAAAAATTATAAAAATAATAAACGTAGATATGGAATAAGTGAAAGTACATAAATAAAAAAAATAATAAAAAAATACAAAATGGAAAAATTCAACATTAACATAATCAAGTAAACAAAGAAATACATTAAAAAAACTTTAATATAGGTAACTTTATAATATAGGTTAAACTTTAACTTATATAGATAAATACCAAAATAAATCAATAACAATGTGTTTTATTAAAACATATTAAACAGTAATGGAGCTGAGAAGGACATTCAGGGCAATACGTTGCTACTTTTTTTGTTTTATTTTTTGCATACTTTCTGTCATGACTCGCAACATTGTCTTTATAACAACCACTGCAACATTTTCTTGTCATGCTGACTGGTCCTTCCTTTCATTTGAGTTCATGCTTCAAGCATCTCTGTCATGAAGTAGTAATATTTTCTATTTCATTTGTCTCTCTACATAAGTACTCAACAATTATTTTTTTGAACTGAACCACAGGTATTTTATTTTTCATTACTGAATTGTGAAGTATCATCGCGTTTACAAATGCAGTGTTCAAAAGTAACTCAACTGCAAGCTTCTTATACCATCGTATTGTCTTTCTCAATGGCGACGAATAAGCTACCATTTGATCGGATAAATCAATAGCACCCTTTGTTCTATTATACTTTGATACTATAATTGGCTTATAAGTTTCATGACCTCTCTTACTTATAACCTTCACAAACCGCGTAGAATGTTTTGTAGATAACAAAAGCACATCGCGTTTGTGT
The DNA here is from genome assembly GCA_010016005.3 of Zanna intricata. NCBI lineage: Eukaryota > Metazoa > Arthropoda > Insecta > Hemiptera > Fulgoridae > Zanna > Zanna intricata. The sequence goes on from JAAAKQ030098197.1 coordinate 14,820, forward strand.
TACCATTTCATCAGAGTGATTCCTTTTTCATTCTCTTGAGCCCTGAACTCTCCAGTTTGTAATTTCGCATTTACAACTTCTTTTGGGATATTCCTCCTAGTTTTTCTAATCGTTCCAACCAAATGCGTATCGTACTCTAACAACTTTTCAGCCAGATTGATGCTTGTGCACCAATTGTCCGTGAATAATGTGTGTCCTCTGTAGAACAAAGGTTGACATAGTTTCATAACAATATTTGTTGGTGTCGTATTTATGGTGTCAGAATGTTTACCGGCATATATTTCTAGCTTATAAGTATAGCCGGGAATAATAGATAATTTAAAAATTTTAATACCGTATTTATGTCTCTTCTGTTTATTAAATTGTCTAAATATTACTCTTTCTCGAAAGAGTATCATACTCTCATCTACACAAATGGACTTGGTAGGAGTATAATACATTTCAAAATTTGAATTTAGGGTATTAAGTAATGGCCTTATCTTATTCAGATGATCGGCTTCATTGGCTTCCTCATTATTTGCAAAATGAAGCATACGTAATAAAACTTCAAATCGATTAAGATTCATTTTACTTTTAACAAACTGTTGACCAAACATCGGGTCTCTGGACCAATAATCATTAACTCTAGGAATTTCACAAGACCCATAAATAAAATTTGGCCAAAAAATAGTTTTATTTCCTTTTTATCTGTAGCTTTCCATTCACGTAACCAGGAAAATCTTCTCAATGTGCTATTTTTAAGAAGTTGTTCAGCAAATAAGAAATATTTTCAAAAAGTTCATCCAATACAAGCAATGCAGGAAAATTTTCAGGGTTTGAATCATGCATAGATACTCTCAAACTGTAAGGTTTCATACCTGATATTTTTTAGTAAATGGTATCAGTCTCGGCTGATGACCTTTAGGTTCCGACCATTTGGTTGATTCCGGAGTATGATCTGATATCGTTTCTTATAAAACTTCATCTTCACTTTCAGTCTCAGATAAAATACGTCGACGTTTCCTGGAAACCGGATGTACTATTGAATCGTTACTCACTGAATCACTACTATTGGTAGACAATCACCGATTTCTCATGTACTCCGATTCTATTTGCGCTACTTGGTTAATTAAGTCTTCATCGAACTCACAATTATCAAACTCCATTTTTTATTTTATAACATTAACCACTTTAGAACTGCGTTGTGAAAAGTAATTATTGAATACCACGGTAAAGTAACGCAATGTGATGAAATCTGCATGTGCAACTGAACATAACACACTACGTAGCAAATCACCAGCTATACCGCAGATTATGCACGTGACTGGCAGAGAGACCCGTTCGGCACCAGCAGCAATATTATTCCACAAGCGCGCCACGACAGGCACTTGTGACCATTCATCAAAAAAATAAAAAAACTCGAAAAATAAATCCACCAAAATAATAAAATACTAAATATCTTTAAATATCTTCAGAGATTAGATATAAAAAACCAATAATAATTTTTCACCTAACTCTTAAAAATTTCTATGGCGATCAATGTGTTAATGACATCAAATTACAACTTTCATCATATTTTACCACAAGTAATTCAACTTTGTCATGTGGATGTTTAAGATTATGAAAAAAACTATTTGTTTCTACAAAATATAGTAAATGATGAAAAACTGAATAAATGTCATTGAATAAAATAAATAAAAATTATACTGATATATTACTAAGAATTTTTTTTTTAGAAATGAACACTTTTGTGAGAACAGAATATAATCAAACAAAGCCACCTCCTAATCTTAGGAGGTTTAGGAGTAGGTTTTTCAAACATCCACTCACTTATATATTTGTTCAACTGATTATTTTTGTGTTCTGGGCACACAAATTTTCCCTTCTTTGAGTAATCTTTAACTGTTTGTGTATAACCTCTTATTTTTTACCACCTTCAATGTTAGGAGGTAAAAATATACCATAATGCTTTTCCTGTAAGTTCATTACACTCAGAAATGATGACACATTATGATAAATCACTTTTCAGATGTGATTTCAGATGGTTTTACAAGAACAAACTTTTAAAAGACCAAGTTTTTTTTTACAAAAAAAAGGAGGCCAATAAACTTAAGGAAGTAAAACATATAAAATACTTCAATCACTTTTCGTTATGTTATTACTGAGAGAGCTAGTTAACAGGCAGTTCCCTAAAATAAAACATACAATTTCCAAATAATGACATTTTAACTAATTACTTGATATTATACTTAGATATTATGATGTTATAGTTAGATATTCAAATTTAAATAGTTCTTATTAATTTTTAAATGCAAAGAAAAATGACTTACCTTTGTTATTTTATAATGCCATTTATGACAAACGTGTCTATAATTTTCATATCCAACGTGATCATTAGCTTCAGAAAACTGATTGCTAACACGAAATTTTGTAACAAATCCAGGGTAACTAGCACATTCCTTTAAAATAAAATTTAAAAACTTATATATAAATATATATTAAAACTTGTATACATATATATATATATACACACACACAATTGTAATAAAAACAAATATATATAATTCAAAAACACATATATATTATAATAAGTATATATTCATTTAAAACAAATATATATTGTTTTCTATATAACTTATATAACTATGAGATATATTCGGAAAGTAAGGTCACAAGATGCTTGGAGCGCTAGGGAAATTAGTTTTTACAAAGTTTGCACTCCTGCACTGTAGGCAGATTCCCAAGCGAAACAGTTTAGCAGCTTGACTGACATCGTCGCATTCACGTTTCTAAATGTACGTTATCATTCCTAATCTCGCCAAGTGTGAAATGAGAGGCCTCAACCGCTATCTTTTTATTGTTAAAAAACAGAAACCCTTGGATGTTCATCGTGATGTTGCTGCTTACGGTAACGTCATGTCGCGTGAAGAAGTGGCAAAGTGGTGTAGAAGTTTTAAAGATGGCCGAACAAACATTCACGACGAAAAACGGAGCAGGAGACCTTCGATAGTGACAAATGAGTTTGTTCAAAAAGTTGAACAGTTGATTCAGAATGACCGCCGTTTGACGGTGGATGAACTCCATGAAATGTGTCCAGAAGTCAGTACTGTGCTGTATGAGACACTCACAGATCATTTAAAATTTCGGAAGCTGTGCACCCATTGGGTACCAAAAATGCAACTGACGAACACAAAGCAAACCGGGTTCGTTCAGCAAGTGAGTTCCTCAACCATTATGAAGAAGGAGAAAGTTTTATCGACTCTACTGTGACAGGGGAAGAAACATGGGTTGCTCACTACAGACCTGAGAGCAAAAGACAATCAGTGCAGCGGTGGCATACTGGTTCCCCTGCTGCAAAAAAATTCATAACACAGCAAAGTGAAAAAAAGTCATGGCAATGGTGTTTTGGGACCACAAAGGAATATTGCTTATCGATTTTTTGCCAAGAGGAGAATCAATTAATGCCGATTGCTACTGTGAGAGAATCCAGAGACTTTGTCAAGCCATTCGAAACAAAAGGAGGGGGCAGCTAACAAAAGGTGTTTGTCTTTTCCACGAAAATGCTCAACTTCACACTGCAAGAAAAACAGTTGACCTTTTGACATCTTTTGGTTGGGATGTTTTAAACCATCCATCCCATAGTCCTGACCTTGTACCTTCTGATTTTTTCCTTTTCACTCTTCTAAAGAAGCAACTCAGTGTAATATGATTTTCGTCAGATTTGGAAGTTAAATCTTCTAAATCAGACGAAAATCGGTCTATGAACGGTCGAGGGAGTTGGTGGCAGACGAATTCAACAAGGGTATAGAAAAATTGATTCCATGGCTCACTAAATGTAAAGAACTGAATGGTGACTATGTTGAAAAATAGGTATATACCTATATAACATTCCATATAAGTTTCATAAATAAATTCACTTTTTCGATTTTTAATATTTATTGTGACCTTACTTTCCGAATATCCCTCATATTTTACATCATTATTATATAAAAAAAAACCTCTTTTTTATGGCAGATTATTATTTGTAAATCACACTATGTACCAGGTGTGTATATATGAAATCAGAATTTATCCATAGATGGCCCTAGTTGTCAATTATGTCATGTCATCACTGTCAATCATGTTACTGTCAAATCATGTAATTGATGTTCATTTTCTTTCTTTAACAGCTGACAAAGATTTTCAACTTGCAACAGCATAGTTTTTAATATAGTTGAACATGTCAAATTTTGTGTCTACCAACTACGATTTGGGGATAGCATTGATTTTCTGTTACAATTTAAAGAAAACTGCAGTAGAATAGCATCCAATGCTTGTCAAAGCTTACAGTGAGCATGCTTTTGGTAAATCACAGTTTTGAGTGGTTTAAAAAATTCAAAAGTGGTAATTTTAACATGAGAAATAAAGAATGTGGAAGACGACCGAAAAAGTTTGAAGAGAGCAAATTGCAAGCATTTTGGATGAGGAAAACGCTCAAACACAACTACTCGTGGATCAATTAAATATAAAACGAAAAGCCATAGGAAAGACCCAGAAGATGGGAAACGGGGTTCCACATGAAATAAATGAAAGACAGCAAGAAAATCAAAAAACCACTTGTGAAATGCTGCTTACTAGATACAAAAGAGAGTCATTTCTCCATCGAATTGTGACAGGTGATGAAAAGTGGATATATTTCAAGAATCCTAAGCGTAAAAGATCACGGGTAACTCCAGGCAAACCATCGACATCAATTGCAAGGCCAAATTGCTATGGACAGAAGACAATGCTTTGTGTTTGGTAAGATTTTTCTGTTTCTGTTTGGTAAGATCAGAAGGGTGTGATCAATTATGAGCTGCTACAGCCAGGCGAAATCATTAATACTGAACGCTACAGACAACAAATGATTGATTTGAATCAAGCTTTGTGTGAAAAACAACCAGAATATCACTAAAAGCAACAAAAAGTTATTTTGCTTTATGATAACATACCATCACACACAGCAACCTGGTCAAGGAAATGATTGAGATGTTCAGTTCGGAAATAATTTCACATGTGGATTACTCACCAATTTGGTTCGTCCAACTACTATTTATTTGCATCGACGGGACACGCACTGCTGAGCAGCACTTCACTTCTTATGAAAATGAGTCTATGATGGTTTGTCTCAAAAGAGCAACAGTTTTTTTGGCAGGGCATCCATAAAGATGGAAAAAATGTATAACTAATGATAGAAAACATTTCAAATAAAATATTTTTATCATTTTCATACAATAATGTGTATTTTTTATACAAAAATTCCGGTTTCATATTTACATAAGTGATATCTAAACCTAAAACCAAACTTTACTAGACGACCAAGATTTCTTCTGGACAATTACTAATTCTTACAGATTGATAGTCACTTTGTAAGCCCTATGTTGCTATAATTTTGATCTGATGTAATTTAAGTATGTCACCAAAAAAACAGTACAAAAGAAATTTATGAACATTTATACATTGTTAACAATTTTCATTTATATGCATATAAAGATGAATGTAAATTACTGTAGTTTTAGATTTCCTCCTACGAGTTAGTGTAGATAAGTATCCTGGTTGTATTTTACCACAGAGTGCTTGATGTGAGATATCACCGGTTAAATAAGATTAATTGTAGTCATTCTCTCAATATGAATTTCTGTGGCTTTTTAGAATCAATCAAGAAACAACGGCTCCTTTAAGTGGATCTAAATAATGTTGATCTAATGATGCTGTTTTTCAGAATTTTGAAAAACTATTTATTAAAGAATTTTCTATTTTCTCTGTATCAATATATAAGAATTATCTGTTGTGGGTAGATGTTAATGTATTGTGCAATGAAGATATTTAGCATGTTTATATCTCTCTCTTTCACTGTTTAGCCTCTGGAACTACCGTAAGGTATTACTTCAGAAGATGAATGAGGATGACGTGTGAATGTGAATGAAGTATAGTCTTGTATCAGGTCAACCATTCCTGAGAAATGTGATTAATTAAAACCCAACTACCAAAGAAGACCAGTATCCACAATCTAGTATTCAAATCCGAATAAAATTAACTACCTTCACTAGGATTTGAACCTTAGAACTCTTGACTTCGAAATCAGCTGATTTGTGATATCGCGTCAACCATTCGACCAGCCCGTTGAGCTAAGTATATTTATATCTAAAATGAATCTTCACACCTTAATTTACACATCACATGTTCGGGTGATTTTCTAATGTCCTATATTGTATTCTTTCTGCTGATTACATTTAAGATTTACTTAAAATTTAACTACTTCTTATATAAATATTTAGGGCAAGACTGCTTATCTTCATAGGATCCTCAATACAGCCCTTCCCCATTATTGATAAATTTATTTCAGCAGTATTATTTCATGAAGTTATAAAAAGCTTTGGTCTAAAATGGTCAAGTGTAGTATGAGGCAAGTTTCCTCAACTATGTAAAATCATCAGTAATTGTAACATAAATCTGAAAATAGAAATCGGAGTTTAAGAAACAGAATAGACTGCAAGGGAGCCAGCTTGACAATAAAAAAGGGGCCATAGAAAAAGAATTATCAAATTTTTTTACACAAAATTTGTGGATTAACTATGTTAAATGCTTAGGCAACATTGTCATATTGCAGCAAATCTTTGTCTTATCGAAGCCTGGACTTCTTCCTCCTAAACACTTTCCGAAGTTTTTTAAAAAATTTCAATGTAGAATTGTCAGTTGCTAGTTTGTCTTCCAGGTAAAATTTTAATGAATAACAGTTTTACTATTACGAAAATTCTACTAACCGAAAACTTCCACATACTCTGGACCATATTAAATGGTTACTGATACAGCTAAATGGATCCTCCATAGAATGAGAATGATCCAGCTGATAGTTTTGCCTAGGAATAGTTATGAACAATTATTAATAAATTAAATTCACCTGATCAAATATTTCTTTTTCTGAATGCCACCTCATCACAGTTTCAAGCATCGCACATAAAAACCGCCCATATCTATTTGCCTCATTTTCAGTGCATGATGTAACTGAATATGTAATATCACAGAACAACTAAAAAAAAAATTAATTAAACATATAAATAATCTACATTAACAAAAAAAAAAACTTCATGATCATATATTTTACAATACTAAGTTCCTTTAGTGATTACTAAAATAACTCATATCCAATGCTAAATTAATATCTTTCTTTTTCTTAGATAATTTTCTGTAACTAAATATGAGAGAATATGCATGTATAATAAAATATTAGGAGAAAAATACATGATACAGTTTACATATTTATACACCAACTATCTCCACAGGTAGAGTCATCCTTACTAGACAACACAAATATCTATCGTTCAATAACTTTACAAGGATCGTTCACACATTTAGCATGGATCTAAAAGGAGTTTGGCCATAGCCTACCCAGGAAAAACAGGATGAAAAATAAAATAAGAATAGATAGCACAAGAGGAATCATCTTCACTCTGCCTAAAGAATTATTCAAGACCTTCTCCAGAAACAAGAACATCACCCCTGTCTAAAATCCACATCAAACTTTATTCAGGATGAAAGTAAAACAGTATTGAACACTAAACATTACTGATTAATGGTTTTGAATAACTTACTCAAACAAATGCTGTATGAAATTACTCTTCCTGTTCTTCTAATACAAAGAACAGGCTCCAGTTTCGTTAAAGAAAACACCTGCCTAAAACCAAAATTGTGTGATAATTGCAATTATCCAACTGCAACACTATGTAATTATTCTGCTGGATTCCAGCTGGAAATTAATAAAAAGGTGAAGTAATGTCTGCATTTAACAACTTAGAAAAAAAAATTGTTCTGTTAATAAACAGATATTATATATTATAAAAACTGCTTACAAATAAATTATTCATTACCCTGAAGAGCTTTCAATTCTTCTGCCATCTTCAGGAGGAATTATAATTTATGAAATTAAAAATTTATAAAACTCGCATATTTAAATTATACACATAACAACTGATCGTCATTTCATAATAAAATTTAAGTACTTAAGTCTTAGTAACACATCCATATTGTAATAGTATCACAATTGTTATGAACTATGTAGGATTGTGGAATGAGTTTAGCCAACTAAATTATTATTTGCTTATATAAAGTATCATCATTGAATTTAATTTGTTCATTCATTAATTTGTTATAATTATTATATATACAGGGTGTAACAAAACTGTACGGCAATCTCTCGGAAACGGATTCTATATCTAAAAATAAGAAAAAAGTTTCCAATAAACATATGCCTGAAAACGTTTTAGAAAAACTACAAAAATTGGATGTGAAGAAGCTTAACAAATTTTTTTTAACATTACAGAATACTAAAAAAACTATTCTAGAGGTATCTGGACACCTAAAAAGTTATGAAAGAATGATTCTAAATGTAAAAACACACATTTTTTCTAAAATATCTTGAATTTATTAGTATATTTCTGACAGCAAAATTTATTTGTTATAAAATTCCTAAAGATACTATCGGTTTAAAATAGAAAATGGAATAGAATTTCTCATCCCTTTCAAATAGTATTCTTCTATGTTTAAGAAGAATATCTATGTTATACCTCTTCACAACTACTTTAACTCGTAATTCAGCTTAATTATTTTTCTTGAAAAGACAAAAAAATATTTTAATCACATCTTTCTTTAGACCAAAATTAAAATTAAGACCTTTTCACTTTAATTTGAACAACTTGTTATCCAATATGCTACGTCTGTTACACATTAATATTTTTTTTTTTTAAAGTACATCATAATTTTTCTATATTTTTTAGTTACAGCATTACTTTTAACATATAATCTGCTGGAGCTAGGATTAAACAGGAATGTCATCCAATAATATGTAATTATAAAAAATACTTACACGATCATAACAAAGTAAGGTTGAAAAGTTAGCCGTCTTTAGACTGTGTAAAGTATGAACAAACTTAGCACAATATACAGCATCGGTCATGGTGAAAACGCAACGTGGAAATAAACATAATTGTAGAAACTGCGTTATCGTTTCATTCTTTGCAGATTTAGCTGATCTTGATAAGAACCAACTATCCTTCTCCTACAAAAGTAAAAATAATACTGATTCATAAAGTTGGTTTATTAAACTTCTTAATATCTACTTTTAATTTGTTATACATAATTATTTATTTTAATCTCTTTGTTACAACGCTACTTACACGCAATTTAAAAAAAAAATTAAACAATTTTTCTTCTGTTTAATTATCATCCCTTATATTACACAGTTTGACATAAGGAAATCTAATTATACGCATATGCACATGAACATTATGTTTTTTAATTAATGTTATGCTGCACTGGAAAACCAGATTTTATTCTAGTCGTTTGCAGTGGGAAACATAATGTATTTGTAACTAGTAAGTGTTTAGTAAGTTTACATCTGATTCTTTTAAATAAGTTAACTCAAACACTTTTTATAAATAAAAGATACAGTAAATGCTGAAAATTAAGTATGATATGATGCCAATTAAAACAAGTAACTTTATTAATACATTTTCTTTCAAAAATTAAATTGAACAACCACTACAACAAATCTGAATAACTAGAATTTTTATATTACATAAATAATTATATGCACACATATTTTAAATTAGGTCTGTTCAAAATAATCTATAATTTTCTAAATATTTTACCAATGTGAAATTTCAGACATCTGATAAGTGGTCCTCAGTTTAGTGGCATCTTCATGATTGATTTGCCATGTTTGATAACATCCTACTTTGGATATTTAACAAGTGACAACTATTTGTTCAAATGTAAATAGAATATATATTGTTGTAATCTAAATGGTTAATACATACGCAGTGAATCAATGTTAAATGTTGCTTAAAATTGGAGATAAGACTTATGAAAACACATGAAATGACATTAACTTATTGTCATCATGCATTAGAGTAGACATTAATATAAAATTCTAAACTGAATAAAATCATGTGACAATATTAGAAAAAAAAAAAAAAAAAAATGGTAGCTGCAAAGTTGTCTAACAAATTTTGATATAGGAACAGTAAGTCAACCACATTGCCAACTGTTGGCAAACAAGTAAATAAAAAATAATTTACAAATAGTATTACAACTAAACATGAATTCAGATGAAATTTCTTGTGGAAGAGATTTTTCGAGATTAAAAGGGGACCTAAGCTGTTGGTTTTTTTTTCTACGTCTGTGTATTCTTCGTCATAAGTTCTTATTACATAGACAACTGTAGTTTTTAGTTTATCTCAACATTTTTAAAAAACAACAAGAAAGAAAAAGAAGGAAAAACCTCCACAATTTCTAGAACCTTCATCATGATTACGTGCCAACTCGCACATCACTGTTCGTTCTTTTGGCAAAACAATGGCATCTTGTCTTCATAACCATTCTATTCACTTAATCTGGTGCATGATTTGGTTTTTCTATTTCCTAACTGAAATCCTATTTAAAAGAGGACAATTTTCTGATAAAGATAAAAAATTCATAGATGAACCTATGCAGAATCTGACAAGAAATTACAAAACGCAAACAGGACTCTCTCTTTATCTGTTTAGCTTCCGGAACTACCATAAGGTAATACTTCAGAGGATGAATGAGAATGATGTGTATGAATGTGAATGAAGTATAGGCCTTGTACAATCTCAGATCGACTACTACTGAGTAGTTTAGTTAATTGAAACCCAACCACCAAAGAACACCGGTATCCACCATCTAGTATTCAAATCCGTATAACAATTTAAGACAAACAGGACTATTTCCAGATATACTAACAATATTTAGGATGGCCCTTTTCACCTATAATTTCTTAGTTGCCAATTGGGGGCTTGGAATGCAGTAGTCTTATACCAAAAAATAAATTGTTTTTTAAAATAAGATTTTGTTAAATTCATTTTTATTTATATAGAGTGACACAAAATTAATGCAAGATTTGAATTAAATTGAAAACACTTTTTTAGTCTTTAGATTGTTATTTTTTTATTGAATCATAAAGTACATAGGATAGGGTTATTTATGGAATAACACATCAGGAAAATGGCCTCCACGACTTTGCTACGTACTTTTTCGTCAAAATTTTTCATGACATTTCTACATAATTGTGGCTGAATTTTGTTGATGCAGCGTTTAATTTCATCTTTCAATGCACGGATGATTGTGGGCTTGTTGACATAGACCTTTGATGTCAAATAACCACATAAGAAGAAATCTAATGGGGTTAATCACACGATCTAGGGGGCCAATTCTGATCACCGAATTGGGAGAGCACACGACCAAGAAATGTCACATGCAGTAATTGAATTGTTTCATGGGCTGTATAGCATGTGGCACCGTCTTGTTGAAACCACATATTGGCCACATCAATAGCATCCAATTTCGTCATAAAGTACTGTGTTATCATGTCGCGATATCGAGCACCAGTAACAGTTACTACTTGACCAGCCCCATTTTCAAAACGTATGGTCCAATGATACCTCCAGCCCAAAATCCGCACCAAACAGTAACACGTTGAGGGTGTATCTGTTGTTCGACAATCACATGTGGGTTCTCCAAGCCCCAAACACGGCAATTTTGGCAATTAACAAAGCCATCAAGGTGAAAATGTGCATCATCACTTAGGATGATTTTGCTAAAAAAATCAGCATCCACTTGCTGATGTTCAATAATCCATTCCACAAACTCTCTTCGCTGTCCATGGTCATTAGGTATTAGTTGTTGTGTTAATTGAATTTTGTAAGCAAGGATACACAGATTTTGTGAGTATACGCTGTAGAGAGCTTCTTGAAATTTGCAATTCTTGTCCACGACACCGAATTGATGTTTGCGGGCACTCTCATGCACTGCTTTGATATTAACATCTGAACGGCTTGTTTTTGGACGACCGGTGTGTTTAGCGTCTCCAACTGATCCAGTCTCCCTGAATTTTTCAATTAATCTTTTCACAGTTGATGAGGTTACAAGACTATTTTGACCATATTTTGTATGAAATTTTCGAACTGCAGCCGCCAAACTTTTATTATTTTTGAAATATTGTTCAATAATGAAAACACGTTGTTGTATCGTGTAACACCATTTTTATTAACCCTAAACTCTCAGCTGTCAAATTGTCCTTCTTTCAGAGTTGCCAACAATTTACTGCAAAAATGGTGGCAAATTCAAATCTTTCATTAATTTTGGGATACCCTATATTTGATTACTGATTAGTTATTTAAGAGATACTGGAGACCACTTTTGAGAGTCATTAAGAAAAACATCTAATGGCTGCCATTTTGGTTAGGATTGAATAGTCTTACTAATGATTTTGTCAAAAAAAAATTTTTTATGCCATTTACAATAATATGTCACATCTCCACCCTTTCTATTTAAATTTTCGAACTGTACCCAAATAGGGCCTCCTTCTTTGGGGATTTCAGACAAGATGGTCATTTACTGAAAAATAAATTATTTTAAGATAGATACAATTGCTACAATTCATTTTTCTGTTTAATAGTCGAATTAAAAAAGTTCCCATGCTTTCTTATCTGCAAGTAGTAATATAAAACTCACTAATTTATAAACAATGTTATTGTGTCTGTGGATGTCAGTTATAGAAAATAGTATAATATCAGAAAATAAATAACAATCAGTACAAGTAAAACATGATAATTATGATTAACTGATGTAAGCGATAGTTAAAGATAAACAGTGGTTATTTTAAGTCAGTGGATACAATTTTACACAAATTTAAAACATACAAACCTGTGCAAGTCTTGCTAAAACTTTCTCAACATGTTCCTGTTGTTTCTTTCTTTCATCTTGTAATTTTTCTGTTAACGCATGGTACCGTTCTTGTTCTTTTTTCTGTTTACTAGCAGGCTACAGAAAAAAAAAATTAATAAATAATTAAAATAAATAGATTAACTTTTAAAACACAACATTACAAATTTAAGTTTCTAGAAGAAAAACAAAACTGTATCCTTAAAAAAATTTCTCTAATATAGAAAAACCTCTCTTCTGGATTTAACACTGTCAAGAGGACATCTTAAACGAAAAGAAAAAATTTAAAAAATTTAAGAATAAAAAACTTTTACAGACACTTAAACAAATTAAACAAGGTTACACATTTAAACTCATGAAAGAAAAATGTAATGATAAAGAAAAGTATTATTTCAATATTTTTGAAAAAAAGATAAAATTAACTATAATAAACTGGGTATATAATAATGAACACTGGGGTTTTAATTAATTCCTTGGATGAGGTGTTCACTGTTGATTGTTATTGATAGTTTTACTTGGACAGCCATAAATTTATTATTTTTCCAGTAAACAGCACTACTGGCAAAGAAGGTGACTTCAGAAGAGAAAGCCTTTTAAGTTTTGCAGTTTGCTCATTGCGAATTTGTAGTTACAGTTCAATGTGCATTCCAAAGAAAGTTTAACTGTGATCCTCCAGGTGACAATAGAATTCATTAATCGTGTTAAAGGAAGAGTACAGAACGACTAAGGGTGTCTGAAGAAAATTTTGAATATGTCAGGGAATCATTCATGCAAAGTTTTATAAAATTTGTGTTAGGAAGGCAACTTGGGTAAACTAACAATACCATTGATGACAAGGTGGAATGTTATGATGATTATACATGTGTTCATAAAGTTTATAACTGTTACTGACTTTAAAGCCTCCTAACTACACGGGCCATACCAACTTTGCAATAAAGATGTTGCGGCATGAAGATGACGACTTTCTTGATCATACTGTTTAATGAGTTAAACATTTCATTTTTATAGAAAAATAACACACCATGTGTCAATAACAGTAAAAAATCTGCATAAATCTTACAATGCAAAAGAACTTCTCAAAATTAGATGTTTTCTATGCGATATCCTGAAAGCAAGTTTAGAGGTTTTTTTTTTGGCTGAAGAAAATTTAATGGAAGTTGCTTATCAAGATGCTGCCATTCCGTGAAAGAGCTGTGTATCCATACACAGCAACTGGCAAACTGACCAAAATATTATTTTACAACCAGACAGTAAATCTTCTTACTGGCATAATACTACAAGATTGAAAGAAGTTTTTCCCAACTGCTGGTTCAATAAGCATGGATGAGATGTCTTGAAGACAGCATCACTGTCAAATTAGCAAAATAAACAATAGAAGTTGTTCAGCAACTAAATAATAAATATTAAAAAAAAACATCTCTATCAGGCAATATTTTTTTTAGTTTTGATGATTGCTAGCTTAAAACATGATATGAATGTTAATAATCAGTGTCAATACATTATATACTTCTTCTAACAGTGTGTTTCTTTATTTATAACTTCAAAATTACAAACCTTGCAGGGAGGAAGCAGCACCTATTAATACATGAATATCAATACAATTCACATGTTATTGCATTTATTCATCTTTCACCAACACAATTTTTTCTGGTCCTCCAGGCCAGATCTTTGACAGAGATTACTAATCTGACAGTGGCGCTATCTGCAACAAGAAGACGAAGCTTGTTTGCAGTGACCTCCAAGATCACCTGATCTAACTCGCATAATGTTTTCCTTTGGAGTTTTATAAAAGACCTTGTACAAGTACCCAAAAACCTACTCGTCTATTCAATTTGAAGCACATAATTGAAATTGCTGTCACTTCCATTATTCCAAAAATACAACCTGAATTATGGGACAAACTCTACTATCAGTTGGATGTGTGCAGCATGACAAAAGATGCTCATATTGAACATTTGTTATTCATTACTGTAAGTTGAAGTTAATGTAATATAATACAATAGCCTCAGAACCCCAATATTTTTTTGTTCACTGTGTGTGTGTGTGTGTGTGTGTGCACGCGCACGCGCACGTGAGTATATTATATATTAGTAAATAATTAATGAACTTACAGAGTTAAATAAGTTCAGAAATGAGTAACACTTACCAAATCTTTTGATTCACCAACAGCAGATGCCAACTGTTTTATTCTATTAATTTCTTTAGTATATGATTCAACAGGAACAAACAGATCATACATAGTTAATGACCAGAATGTAACTAGAAATTGAGGAGAAATGTCTTCCCAAACTTTTGGTGGATGTAAAGGACGAACAGATGCAGCAATTGGTCCCATCACTTCACCGACTGCTTCACAATATTTTGCTTGTTTAGCAGCAGCAGACAATTTTTTACAATTCGGATCAGACTTCCTTAATGCATCATACTTCATCTAAAAATATAATAAAAGCAAAAGTTAAAAATGACACAAACACTTTAAATATACTATTAAGTAAACATACTTAAAATATTTACACCATTCAGAAAAGAACTTTACTGATAAATTCACATAAAAAATTTAAAATGTATAAAGTAAATACTTACATTAATTGCATGTGTAAACATAGGTCGTGCCAAAAAGAAAGCAACATCAGTATGAATGTGATATTCAGCTAATAAAGAATGAATTGAAGGTAATCTTGTAACATATTCTTCCATTGACATAGTGGAACCAAGAAATGTACCGTACTGAACGAGAGCATCTTGACACTGTCCAAAAACAAATTATAAAATATAAATATTCATTCTTTCTTTCTCTTATAATAAGTTAATTAGGTTATAATAAAATTTAAATTAAAAAAAAAAAAAAATACAAATAGCAGAGGATTGGGAATGAGTTTAGCGACATTTGTTTTCATAACCTGGCATGCAAGTGATGTATTGTGGGAGACTGCTTGCAGAGATTGCTTCATTCGCCAATCCCATCCATATATGGTAGTTGGTAAATCAAACCATGATATCATGTTTTCCATCATGGCTTACGTGTTCAGTACATGCCAACTGTTGGATTTAGTATACGTTTCACCATCCAGGTATATCATTCTTTATTCTATTAAAATGCTCACATTGGTTCAAGAGAGACTATTCATACATTAAAAAATGCTGAATATATCAGATAAGCAATGTCTGACAGCAGTTCATGTTATTCAGTAAGATGACATTCAAGGGAACATTAAATTTGTCACACTAACTAGTGTACAGGATTTTAAAAATCTAAGTTTTTACTACACAAGATAAAACTGTGTAACAAACCCTTTCTAATAACTTACCTATGCAACTAGCATTTAGAAAAAGATTGAAACAAATGTTAGATAAAAATGTAATATTTATCAATAACTTAAATATGTTCAAGACTAAAATCATTTTTATTTGTCCAACTTCAAGAACAGATGTAACGTTCACAATATCTCTAACTACAGTGTGTAAAATTAACAGTATGGTATAATGTTTCTTCATTTGAAATCCTTAGCCCTCTTACTTTTTTAGGATGATCACACAATTACGATTACATCTCAATCCAGTTGAAACAATCCCATATGTTTTTCTGAGATTATTGGGAAAACCAAAAACAAAGATAAGACTTTATGGTTTTTTTTTTTTATGAGAATAATTAAAATAAGAAACTTACATAAATAAAAACAGAGCTTTAGAAGCACTGAAAGAGAACACTGAGCAGAAGGAATGGGGCAAAATACTGATACTATGCAGCAAAACATTGACAGGAAGTGAAAATGTAAAAATAAGCAAACCACCAAGAGCCATTTGAAGAATGTACTTTTTACAAAGTAATATTCCCTATTCAGATAATAAAATTCCCTTTTTTCTCATGCATAAACAATTTTTAATCTTTCCTTCATATCTAAATATAAGGCAAGCACTTTAAGGCAATTCATTTTATATTTATATTTTAGAAAAAATATGTTCCACAACAAGAGAAAATACAGCCAAAGACTACAAAACAAAGAGCATAAACATTTTTCTTTAGCACAATAGACCAATAAAATAAGGGTCAATATTTTTCTCGATTGATCAATAATTTATTAACAAATATTTTTACTTTCATTTTTAATAACATCATTAAAAAAAAAACTAATCTTTAAAACAAACAAAAACTACAAAAAATCCAATTTTTAGTCAAGCTACATACATTTCATTTACATTTAGTTACATTTTACTTTTTAATCATTTTTCAAATATTTTTATGCTTTTCTATTCTACTGCACTTTCCAATCAAATAAACATAGAAAATTACTAATTTTCATGTAGAAAGCTACATAAAATTTAGAAAAATTTAGTAAACAAACCTGGTTACAGACAAAAACTATATACACAAATCAGCAGAAAATACTAAAACAATACACAAAAACATACTAACGCAATATAAAAAGAATTTTTTCAGTTGGCCAATACCAAGCCCTCATGCAAAATCAAAGGATTAGTTATTAGATATCACCTAAGACATTCAATTAGCCATGCCACAAAATATATTTCAATTTACATCAGAATAATATGTACAATAATAATAATAATAATAATACAATTACCTGATCGTATAATTTTCCGACTAGTTTTATATGACTTTTTTCAGTTTCCTGATATATAACACAATACCTTTGTTGAGCCATCAATAGACAAAGAGCAACGGCTAAATCGTGTTCTGCTAATGCTTCTTTTAAACGTAATGACGATCTCTTTGTATTCCTTACTTGGCTAAAATATCCTGCCTGTAATGAAAGGCAGAATAAATCATTTATAAATAAAAAAAAAAAACAAATAATAATGTATAATAAAAATAAAAAGTTATTCTTAAAGACTTATACTTAATAAAAAACATCAGATTTTTTTTTTAATTTGAAAAACTTAGCATCAAATTCCATTATTTATATTAATTATTAACAAAATTCTCTGTACTTCGACATTGTGTACTATAACCTACAAATAGACTAAAAAGTTCCAGAAATAATTAGGACATTCAAGTTACAAATTGGACTAGTAACAAACAGATGTAACCCGTGAAAGGACAATTAATATAAATTTATTTAGCATATTCAAGAAATTAAACAATGTATTCATAACAAAATTCTCAAGAGTAAAAAAAAACTTTCAACTTCAGGGAATGAAATTTTATAATCTCTAATTTATGGACAAGTTCAGGCAATAGCAATGATAATTTGTAGATTTAGCAACAGTAATATTGATTGTTTTGGAAGGCTTAATGAATAATAAAAATATTAAATTCAAGATTATAAAGAGAATTATATTCTTTTAAAATCATTAAAGTATGTAATTTCTTAATTCAGGAAAAGTATAGGAACAAGAGAAGCAATTTTAGCACTCAGATTAATAGTAGAAGGAAGAATAAAGAAAAACAA